>JABBOT010000041.1:592199-777299 GCA_016165875.1 Acanthopleura granulata
CAGAATGATACTGAAAAGATAGGAAATTGCGGGCATTAGTGAATGAAGGAAAACCATGCGTTGGTATGCAAACTGAAGATAAGCTGTATATCCTGAAAGTGTCTGCTATAACACTGCCTCTGAATAGCTCCATCTACACTGATCCTTTTGCATCTCGAATGTTGGAAGTATATTTTGTATTTCATTGCCTTCTTACTTCTGAATATTCAGATGCGCCAATCAGGTTTGGATCGGAGAATGTGATCAAGAGGATTGACAAGGAATTTGCAAAGCACGTTGAGGAATTGCAAACGCTTCCCTCGGAGCTTGGTAAGACATTAAATTATAACAGCAGTTTTGAGAACAAAAAATTTTTGAACGCGATTTGAAAGAAACACTGATTCCTTGGCCTGCACTTCAAGACACAAACTGTGCAAACACTTGGTGAGGAATTCATCGTCGAAAGATTAACAATGACAAAACATAACATGTCAATGTCTCCTGCTAAAAGAAAATTGATTATTTTAACAATTACATTGCAAAATTAGTTCTCAAAAGTATGAAGTTCCTTTGGTTTAATAATGCTTAAAATGTCTCTTATACCAACGAGGATATTTTCTCTATCTTACAGTAAGAATCAACTCTAGTTTTAGGAGATGTCAATGTTTTTCCCAAATATTTCCATACCTATAAGAAATTCACAACTGATAACAACAAAAATAGTTCACGTTTGAAACTCAAACTATGTCTACCTTCTTTGTGATGGGTCCATGTAAGCATAATCCGGATGTATTAAAGACCACATCTTTGACTTTCCTTAAATCTAATCCCCAGTTCGTTCTCATGTACAGAATTCTCCAATGGAAAACAAAATAAAATATGGACGAATTTCTGCAGCTGCTATACACTGACGAACTACCTAAGGTGCTTTCTTTCGAAAAAGTTACACTAAGCCCGAAGTTACAATGGCTTTAATCGGAGAAATTACATTGTAATTTATTGAGGAAGTTAGATAATGATCTTGAGAAGTGTTACTTAAGTGATGCGATTATTGTTACGATAACACAAGATAACTTCCGTATACATCACATTTATTTATCTGTTGACTTTTCCGCCTTTAAGGTAGCCCCATACGTTACGGGTTAAAATTCGACATTTTAGTGTATTTGAAACACATTGTACAGGATTAAAAGAGGAACCTGAAACATATTAATGACATGAGGAGAAAAAAATTTCAGGCATTCTGAGGTGCACATGATCGTTATTTATCTTTTTTGACTTTTCGGCTCTTAAAATTTATTTTTTTAAGCTTCGGAGCCTGTCGGCTGGATATTTGGCCTGGTCGAGGTTATGGATGACATTCTTGAGGAATTACAGATGGACCTGAATCAAATTAAGCACATAAAATGGAAACTACAGACAGATTGTGACTCAGGTAAGGTGATCTTTCTGGGTACGTATTAATATAGCTTAGGTATGTGTTTCTGGAGTTACTACATGTTCTTTTACATGTAGCTGTTCTTCCGGTGTGTGGCCTAATCGGTCACGTTGTTATTCACTTTTTTAACATGAGACATTTAGTTATACCGAGTAACCAGCGTGTGAGGCGACGAATCTCCATTATAACCATTAAAACATTCTCTTCTCTGGTGAGTTTTTTTAGAAATGGCACATGGTAGATGTAGTTACTTCATTTTCCTCTGTGGAGTAGTAATAATCCTACATTTAGACCTGCATATGCGTAAAGCTCGATTAAAGACAACAGCTAATAACAAAACCACACTCGACTCACAATGAAGAATAACAGTTAAAACCATCCTAGAATTTCCCAATAAATTGCTGTTATACACCCGACCACGTTCTGTATTACAATTTGAGAATAATTTATAAAAGGGTAATATTTGGAATTCTATTATGTCTCGTATTTTCGAAAAACATACAACACTGAACGTCAACGCGTCTAAATTCTCAGACATATGAATCAGAACATACTAACGTCACGCCTCGCGTCATCACGTACCCCACCTTGTAAGGTTATTCTCGGAGGTATTTATCCCATTTGTCCATGAAATTCATTAGTCACAGACAACTACCAAGTCACGCGATTAAATAATGAAAACATATTGCACTAAAGGCTGAATAGTTAAATATTGTTCGAATGAGAGGTGAAAATGAGAGCAACTTTTGTGCAACATTCTGTTTATTATTTATATTTAAACAATATAAATGTTTTTGTGCATTTACAGAAAATTTAGGTAATGCCTTTTAGCTTTAGGTCCTCGAAGAAATGTCTATGGTGTGACGTCATACATATGACGTATTGTATGACGTCGTGTCTTCTTGCGTAAGGTAGAAATGTTAAAACGTACTAAACTGGTATTATGGCGTTATCCCCTTGAGCTGAACGTTATGTAATAAAAATTCCTTTCTGTGAAGCTCAAGTTAAAATGACAAAAGTGATACTCTTATTTCACTGATTAATAAATAATAAACAACACAACACGTAGCATGTCAAGAGATTTATATGAGAAACTACTTGAAAATTTGTGAAACCAAGCCCCGGGCCAACAAAAGTGAACAAATCTTAGCAAAAACTTAGTAAATAAACATTGATTTCCTTCAAACAAGCTTCACCCCTCAGCTCTGAGTAGGAGGTCAGGGGACAAGCGAATATAGCAGAAGAGTGGTAAAGGTTATTTAATTTGTTGTTGTGGGTTCTGTAACCCAGCTGATCATTTTCCGGTTTAATTAATATGCAAAAATGTTTAACTAGGTATAATATAATAGAAATAATTATTCTTTATCTAGACATTGTTGCTCGTTTTACCACAGTGAATGTAGAAGAGTTGAAATTTTAGAAGTTGACCCACACATATAGTAAAACGAGCAACAACGACTAGATAAAGAATCATTATTTCTTAAGGAGCAATAGACCCTTTTTGGTATAAGCATCGAGGCATGCTCAGTGCCTTACGTTGTATGGCAAAAGATGGCAACAATAGGCAGTATTACTTTTTTGCCACTGTCGGGGGTAATTTGTATTAAAATAATTGGTCTGTCCTTTATCATATCTGATCTCATCCATATATATATGTCTGCCAGAAACAGGCCTGGTTGAGATTTCAAGACAATTTCACGTGGAATATACCTTGGCGTCGAAACCAACATTCGTATCCCAGCCGTCGACCAAACTGTGGGCTCCCGGTCAACCCATGCAAGACCAGTTTCCAAAAACGACAAATAACACAAACCACCCAACAACTAAGAAAATCTATAAATATATAAATTAGGACGGATTCATGCAGAATCAATCAACAGTTTTCAATCATAACGAAAAGACATATCAAATGTTCTAGACGAAAGAATAAAATCAGTATCCAAATCGTGTGCCGTTTTAGCATATATGGTGTCGATAATCAACTATAATGTCAAATGCGCTTTGACTGCAACAGCTCTTATATCCAACGTGGCGATCACCCTCAGTACGATGAACATACGTCCCCTAGTCCCGGGTTAAGCGGAGTTAGACACAATTATCAAGCAGGGTCGAAGAGATTCGGAACACTGCGTCCGTGTTTACCAAAAGAGAGGAGTACTCATTGTAAAATTTAAGAAACTTAGAGGGAATGGAATGCCTCCTGCACACTAGCTTTTGCAGTAATAACCTCTGTCGTTGGTTCAAATCATCACATAACACAGAACAAATGCTGCAAGGCGAGAAATGTATATGCCATAAGCATGACCATCCAGTACATTGCTATCCAAGTATGGATAATTCACATTCTGTTCTAATTCGCTGCGCTCAAACGAACAGAATGCATTTATCATCTGACAACACAAGTTTTATGACAGTAATGCCAACTGATGAGGCCACCCGGGGTGTGTAAAACTGAAATTTCTCGGTTCATCCGAATACAGAATCTAAGGAAAAGATCATTCTATTTACTGGGTACACCATCAAAGACACCGGGCGCCGCTGTGGTAAAACCAGGGATGAAAAAAGCTCCTAAGAGAAAAAATCCTGTAACTCTTCGTCAGCAGCAAAGTAGCCTGGCGTCTCCGGTCAGGATGACGGCACTTCATCCTCCCTCAAAACCCCGTACAGGCTTTCTTATTGCTTTAATAATGCGGATTTTTTAATCGTTATTTTAGGACTTCCAACAACTTCTCTTCAATGTACATCTTGATCCAAAATATTCAGGGTGTGCTCTCATAGGCAAATATGCAACAACAACAACAAAAATATTAGAAAAAAAACAAAACAAAAAACATATAAAGAAACAAAAACAAAACAATGTAGATAATATTTAAAGACATAAAGTATAATCTTAAAAGCAAAATACAAGAAAACGGAGCTGACAGCGTGGCCGTTCTCTTGCGTGGTACGGCGTTCGACGAATGGCATTAGCCCTTTCCAGGATAATTATAAACTTCTAATGACTGGTGCTGAAAACCATTTCATAACAAAACAGTACATTGTCTGCACACAATTACCATCCCTAACCCTTGCTAACCGTTTTGGTAACACCTCGCCATTAGCATACGAAAAGATCTTGTTAATATCGTAAACACACATACACACACACACACATACATCCGCGCTCAACACAGCCAATGAAAACTGCATATGAAAAACGTTATGTTAGTTACGATAATAAATATATATCTCTGTATCAAAACTATCCCTCTTTTTACCGTGACAGGAAACCATTGTCGTCTACATAAGATATACCATCAGGAGACTCTGAAGTTTCCTTTAATGCTAGCGAAGGTGGATATATATCTTTCACACCCTTTGTTACGCACGGGTTGTTTACAGTTAACAAATCAACAATATACCGTTTGGTTAATGATTGAGTCTGATGAAGATCACTCTATAATAACTTCTGCTTACGAGAACAGGTATAGGTCTGCCACAAGTGAGGCACAGTTTGTATACATCGGAATACACTGATGATAAATATTTTCCCCACATTTCAGAGAGATAGTAATGATGAGAAATTCAAGTAACTCAATTAACAACGAAATCCATGAACTGTAAGCCTTGTATAATATGGAACTGAAGAAATATTTGTTGCCAGTGACATTAATGTAGCGTTGACCGGTTTTATTAAACACCGAAACAATTCATGAGGAAATTCTATCAATTAAATCTGTGTGTGGTAGAGTAGTATAGAGAGTGGAGAAAACCCACGTAGAAATATCCTTATCAAGTAGATGTGCGTGGGCGTCTGTATATACCACAACAACATCACGGCAGCAACATCTATGGCACTGGGGGCGAAAAAATTATGGTATTATTGTATGGTATAATGGTATTATTTTCAAAACTTCATATAGCCAATTACCTTACTGACGATGCCAGTATGCAATGGGAATATGCTTCCTGTCTGATTTCATTCTCACTTTTGACAATACAGAGTATGACATATCCCAACTAGACTGGAGAAGAGACGATCGTGTGTTCAGGCCTTCTCTCGGGGGACTGCGTCACCTGGGTGAGAAATTCTTCTCTAAGTTGGGAAATATCAGGAGCCGAATGTTACACTATACACATTCACATGAGCAAAGTAGAGTAATGCATAACCGTCTAATCTATACCAGTTAGACAATGCATTATTTGCATTAATAACGGTTGAGATTTGTTATGTGAACATATCTAACCGATCTTAAATATTGAATGATCAAAGACCTCTTCTGTATTGTGTTTTTATTTTTATTACCCATTGTGCATGGGTTTTAACAAAACTGTGTTCCCAAAACGAAGGGTATAATCGCTGTTGAATATAAAGCTGTGTTAGCTGCCATCCTGTATTGAAATTATAAAAATAAAGGCAAATATTGACTTCGACAGACACATGTATCAAATAATAACAGCTACAACATTCAACAGAGTCATTTAAACTCAGTAAGCCTGAAATACAGTGAGAGATTTTGTGAATGGATGGGTAGCTTTTAGATCTAAATATGCTACTACTATGTGATCAGAAAAACATTACATTCAGAGAGAAAAATGAACAGTGCAGTGGAAGTGGATAACATTTAACATTAAATATTTTACAGCTCTATGGGCATATTTACCTTTAAATATTACCATATATTTTATTAACTCTTATTTCCCCTTTCCTCGATTTCAGACGATTTCGAGGATGCGTTTTATGAGGCTGAAAAAATGCGTCTAATCTGCCAAGGACTTAAAATTAATTTCCATCGTCTGGAGGATTACCTGAGAAATGCCATGGATCAAGTTGCAGAGCTCAAATTAATGGAAACGCAATACGGTAATTTAACTAATTAGGATACGAAATACGATGAAAAAAGCTCACACCTTTCATGGAAAGCACTGGCTGTAAATATTAATCTCTTTAACTGATATCGAGGGCCTCCGTGGCCAAAGTGTTAGCACGCTAGCGGAGCCATTTCACGCTGGCTTCCTCGTGTTGTAGGAATCTGCGAATGGTCGTGGGTTTCCCCTGGGCTCTACCTAGTTTCCTCCTAACATAATGCTATCCACTGCCGTAGGAGAGAAATATTCTACAGTAAGGCGTAAAATCCTGATCTAACAAATAAATAAATAAATGGAGAAATAAATAAATAACTGATGTCACCATTTAGTAAGTTGTACGTGACCAAGAATTTGTCGTTACAAAACAAAACACGAACTCGTTAAGAAAATGTTCTTGTTAAATTAAACGCAAACTTGTTCTAGCCTTGAATAAATTGTAACAACAACAAAATTGATGCTTAAAAGTGTCTGTTTAAAACATGATAACTGATTACAAAAGCCTGGAAACAGTGCCGGAAGGCTCTGGAAGATATTGCTTTAATTACGTATATAGTCTCAGAGACATAGGCCACAATTGTTTTTTGGAGGTACAGGGCAGTTTTACAAAAATCAACTCTTCAGTGCTGTACGATGATTCCAAAACTTTTACAGAACACATGCATGCATGTTTAAATTACATACTTGTGTATACTCTATACAGTCTAATCATTGGTCCTATTTAAACTTTAGAGTTATTGAGGCCTAGATCGGTGTAGTCACCCAGGTGCCTCTCGCTAATGCGGTTCCCTCCCACCATAACACTGGACACCGTTGCATAAGCGTTTGGTGGTAATCAAATAAATGAAATAAATAATTTGAAGTCTAATTTGTTGTGAAACTGAAAGACACGTGTAATAATTATCTGACTCCAAATAGACACATTTATAAGCACAAGATATAAAAGTATATCTAAATCGTTGCATTAAATGTAGTCCAAGTTGTATAGAAAATCGTCTGTTTAATCCCTGCATATAGAATTATATTTTCTGCCCCGAATAACGGACATAGAATAAAACCAATTAGTTATGTACTGTACAAATTGATAACATATCTCCTCATTTGTTTCCAAAAAGTTCTATGGTGCCTCAAGGAATGTCAGGAAACAACCATCTCTGTCCACGTTTGAAAAGGTATCCCACAAGCAAATATCGCCTAATTGGTGGCCTCTATGCGCCGCCGTTGCACAGCTGGCCGCGACGCCATGACAGAACAAACACCTTCAAGTTACTCAATGGTATCACATTGAGTTTTCATTGATTTAATTGACTCCATTGTGAGCGCGTTATAATTGATTTGTTTCTTGTAGACTTACATCTCTGAAGTATCACATAAGGTACAAGTTAATAAACCTATCTTCTGAAACCAAATGTATTCATGATTTGATGTACACTCAAGAATTTGTCATGCGGACATTTTTCATGGCACTAATTATATAAACACACACCCAACCCATTCTACACTCGGCCTGACTAGGGCTTAAGTTTTTGTTTGTAGGGATGGACGCTTGGTGGGTTTGAAAAGAAATTATTTAAAAATGCAAGAAATTAATAACATTTTGTTGAAATTTATGTGTTCGAATACAAATAAAGGTTTAATTGTTGCCTCTTCCCCAAACAGTGGATCAGTCCGGTTCTTGGAATATATCTACGGCATTTCACTGCGAACCTTTAATGTTTAATGTGTCGTGAGCCTTTAAACTTAAGGGGGTGGCCAATAAGTAAATCAATTTATTGTTCATCTCAAAAACAAAAAAGTCTCCAAGTTGTAAAATTGTGCATGAAGGAGACCTTCTGATAGTACAAACTAGACCCACTGTTAAAACACTTTCCTCTTAACTGTTTTAATTTTAAATATTTTGGAGGTACTTGCACTGAGTGTTCCACTTATTCACACGATTTATTTGACGGGTATGTCCATTTGTTTTTTGGACAGATCTAAGCACTGATATAACTGATCTTCTTCGAATACTGTATTATCATATATTTAAGCCGACGGATTATTTTTTTTAATTGAAAGCTTTCTGTTTTGTGTTTTCTTTGTTAAGGTGAAACTAGCAAGATCTGCCTTTCTGAGAAAAATATACTTCCACTTCCACGGTATAGTTCATCGATGAAAAATCGGATATACTTTCTTTTAAATTATCTTTTAAATTTTTTGAAGGTTCTACATCGTTGAAACACAGAGAGTTGAGTGTGATTGACCAGGAAGTACAGACTATTGAAGACTTTGTGAAAAAGTATATAGAGGCTTTAAAGAAGATCAGACAGAGACTCATTTGGAGAGAATTTTCCATAGGTGAGATTTACTGTTTGGGTTCATTTTCAGCAATTCTGAAAAATTTTTTTTTATTCATTTGATTGGATTTTTATGACCTGATCAAACATATTTTACCTATAAAAGTATATTGATAAAACGAGCGTTAAGGTGTAATCAGCGTTAAGGTGGGCTGATGCCGGATTCTAGTAAACCCCAGACCCGAGAGGAAGCCAACATGTGCTTGACTTGAAATAACATCGACTGCACGGGTGAGAGGCTGATGCGTAACCACGCTGCGCCAGCTCTGAAGAATAGTTCTTCTGGCTAAGTACAAACGCGCAAATCCAGAGAAATGTTTTATACTCTCTTAGGTGATTAAGAGGGTTTATGTCAAGCACAAAACACTGCTGCAAAGCGAGTATAAGCTAAAGCAGAGACGAGATTGTGACGGGAGCAGATAGCTTAGGCAGGAGGCTTATCATGTACGTCATACTTCCAGGTGAACATGTGCCCAGAAAGCACTAGGTAGTACACAATACTGCAACGTCACAACCAAAAACGACATGATTCTTTTTGATTTGGATCCTTTTGAATTGCTCGTTTTACCATTGTTAAAATCGGTCTTTGTGCCGATTTACCCCAGGTAGGATTTAAATCTAACAGTTCATGCAAACGTTTAGATAGTACCAACTTACTCCGTCCCTAGCACTTGAGACAAAAACAAATGTCATGTTAATTGTCAAAAATGTTGAGAAACTTTTGCTGACATTAATTTACTGATCATTTAGCTCGCCGTTATCCGGGCGTGCAAATGACAACTATTTCCTGTATAAAATTCTAAAGACCACAGATCACAGCAGTATTTCAGCTCCAGTGCGGCGTAATCACCCAGGTACCCCTCACCAATACGGTCGCTGTAAGCTCCTACCCAGATCATACTGGCGTCTTCTACGGCCATACGTAGGAAGGTCCGCAAGCAACCTACGGATGATCATGGGTTTCCTCCCGGTGTCCTACCACCACACGCTGACTGCCGTCGTACATAAAGTGAAATATTCTTGAGTAATGCGTAACACACAAATCAAACCAAATCCAGAATGAATTACGGATTTAATCAAACAGAACACAAACGATTCCAAAAGCATCCAATCGCATACATACATAAGCAAATATTATTTCAGGACAAGGAAAAAATCCATATTTAAACTATGACAGTCACACTATTATTAACATATTCCAATACACATTGTTCATTTCACATGTGCCGTGGCTCCCCGGTTCCCCGTCAACATGACATTTTGTTTTTTGGGGTAAAAAGCATATGTTGACAGTATTTATTACAATACGTATGAGTTGCAGAAATTTCCTCCTTTACTGTAGGATATATTGATTACATAAATAGAAATACACCCCAAATTAGCATCACATTGTAGAAAGATATGAAATTGACCAGCTTAAGTATAAAGTATATACTGCAAAATCTGTGGGTTTCAGAAGTTTTCCTTGATTGCTGAAGGTGTAGTTGACTGCACAGAAATACACATGTATTTGAATGACATTACCTCGGCCATCAGTAAAGGCGAAAAAGAAATCGTGTGATGCAAATTGTGAGCATGACTACAAACTGTGAATTTTGAAGCTTTCCTGGTTTACTCTGTTGAAGGAGTTGATTACAGAGAAATGCACCCCTTACTTCCAGAATGATACTGAAAAGATAGGAAATTGCGGGCATTAGTGAATGAAGGAAAACCATGCGTTGGTATGCAAACTGAAGATAAGCTGTATATCCTGAAAGTGTCTGCTATAACACTGCCTCTGAATAGCTCCATCTACACTGATCCTTTTGCATCTCGAATGTTGGAAGTATATTTTGTATTTCATTGCCTTCTTACTTCTGAATATTCAGATGCGCCAATCAGGTTTGGATCGGAGAATGTGATCAAGAGGATTGACAAGGAATTTGCAAAGCACGTTGAGGAATTGCAAACGCTTTCCTCGGAGCTTGGTAAGACATTAAATTATAACAGCAGTTTTGAGAACAAAAAATTTTTGAACGCGATTTGAAATAAACACTGATTCCTTGGCCTGCACTTCAAGACACAAACTGTGCAAACACTTGGTGAGGAATTCATCGTCGAAAGATTAACAATGACAAAAACATAACATGTCAATGTCTCCTGCTAAAAGAAAATTGATTATTTTAACAATTACATTGCAAAATTAGTTCTCAAAAGTATGAAGTTCCTTCGGTTTAATAATGCTTAAAATGTCTCTTATACCAACGAGGATATTTTCTCTATCTTACAGTAAGAATCAACTCTAGTTTTAGGAGATGTCAATGTTTTTCCCAAATATTTCCATACCTATAAGAAATTCACAACTGATAACAACAAAAATAGTTCACGTTTGAAACTCAAACTATGTCTACCTTCTTTGTGATGGGTCCATGTAAGCATAATCCGGATGTATTAAAGACCACATCTTTGACTTTCCTTAAATCTAATCCCCAGTTCGTTCTCATGTACAGAATTCTCCAATGGAAAACAAAATAAAATATGGACGAATTTCTGCAGCTGCTATATACTGACGAACTACCAAGTTGTTGGTGCTTTCTTTCGAAAAAGTTACACTAAGCCCGAAGTTACAATGGCTTTAATGGGAGAAAATACATTGTAATTTATTGAGGAAGTTAGATAATGATCTTGAGAAGTGTTACTTAAGTGATGCGATTATTGTTACGATAACACAAGATAACTTCCGTATACATCACATTTATTTATCTGTTGACTTTTCCGCCTTTAAGGTAGCCCCATACGTTACGGGTTAAAATTCGACATTTTAGTGTATTTGAAACACATTGTACAGGATTAAAGGAGGAACCTGAAAGATATTAATGACATGAGGAGAAAATAATTTCAGGCATTCTGAGGTGCACATGATCGTTATTTATCTTTTTTGACTTTTCGGCTCTTAAAATTTATTTTTTTAAGCTTCGGAGCCTGTCGGCTGGATATTTGGCCTGGTCGAGGTTATGGATGACATTCTTGAGGAATTACAGATGGACCTGAATCAAATTAAGCACATAAACTGGAAACTACAGACAGATTGTGACTCAGGTAAAGGGATCTTTCTGGGTACGTATTAATATAGCTTAGGTATGTGTTTCTGGTGTGACTACATGTTCTTTTACATGTAGCTGCTCTTCCGGTCTGTGGCCCAGTCGGGCAAGTTTTTAGTCACTTTTTTTAACATGAGCCATTTAGTTATACCGAGTAACCAGCGTGTGAGACGACGAAACGCCATTAGAACCATTAAAACATTCTCTTCTCTGTTGAGTTTTTTCGAAATGGCACATGGTAGATGTAGTTACTTCATTTTCCTCTGTGGAGTAGTAATAATCCTACAGTTAGACCTGCATATGCGTAAAGCTTGATTAAAGACAACAGCTAATAACAAAACCACACACGACTCACAATGAAGAATAACAGTTAAAACCATCCTAGAATTTCCCAATAAATTGCTGTTATACACCCGACCACGTTCTGTATTACAATTTGAGAATAATTTATAAAAGGGTAATATTTGGAATTCTATTATATCTCGTATTTTCGAAAAACATACAACACTGAGTAGGGGGTCAGGGGACAAGCGAATATAGCGGCGGAGGGGTACAGGTTGTTTCATTTCTTATTTTGGGTTCTTTAACCCAGTTGATCATTTTCCGGTTTAATTAATATGCAAAAATATTTAAGTAGAGATGATAGAATAGAAATAATTTTTCTTTATTTAGTCATTGCTGCTCGTTTTACCAGAGTGAAAGTAGAAGAGTTGAAATTCTAGAAGTTGGCCGACACATCTAGTAAAACGAGCAACAACGACTAGATAAAGAATCATTATTTCTTAAGGAGCAATAGGCCCTTTTTGGCAAAAGCTCTGAAACATTCGCAGTGCTTGACGTTGTATGGCAAAAGATGGCAACAATAGGCAGTATTCCTGTCCTTTATCATATCTGATCTCATACATATATATGTCTGCCAGAGGTAGGCGTGGTTGAGATTTCAAGTAATTTTCACCCTGAATATACCTAGGCGTCGAAACCAACATTCGTATCCCAGCCGTCAACCAAACTGTGTGCTCCCGCTCAATACTTGCAAGACCAGTTTCCAAAAATGACAAATAACACAAACCATCCAACAACTAAAAAAATTTATCAATATATAAATTAGCACGGATTCATGCTGAATTAGTCAACAACTTTCAACGAAGACGAAAAGACATAGCGAATGTTCTAGGCGGATGAATAAAATCAGTATCCAAATCGTGTGCCGTTTTAGCATATATGGTGTCGATAATCAACAATAAATGTCAAATGCACTTTGACTGCAACTGTTCATATATCCAACGTGACGATCACCCTCAGTACGATGAACATACGTCCCCTAGTCCCAGGTTAAGCGGAATTAGACACAATTATCAAGCACGGTCGAAGAGATTCGGAAAACTCCATCCGTATTTACCAAAAGAGAGGAGTACTCATTGTAAAATTTAAGAAACTTAGAGGGAATGGAATGCCTTTGGCACACTAGCTTGTGCAGTAATAACCTCTGTCGTTGGTTCAAATCATCACATAACACAGAACAAATGCTGCAAGGCGAGAAATGTATGTGCCATAAGCATGACCATCCAGTACTTTGCTATCCAAGTATGGATAATTGACATTCTGTTCTAATTCGCTGCGCTCAAACGAACAGAAAGCATTTATTATCTCACAACACAAGTTTTATGACAGTAATGCCAACGGATGAGGACACCGGGAGTGTGTAAAACTGAAATTTCTCGGTTCATCCGAATACAGAATCTAAGGAAAAGATCATTCTATTTACTGGGTACACCATCAAAGACACCGGGCGCCGCTGTGATAAAACCAGAGATGAGAAAAGCTCCTAAGAGAAAAAAATCCTGGAACTCTTTGTCAGCGGCAAAGTAGCCTGGCGTCTCCGGTCAGGATGACGGCACTTCATCCTCCCTCAAAAACCCGTAGAGACTTTCTTATTGCTTTAATAATGAGGATTTTTAATCGTTATTTTAGGACTTCCAACAACTTCTCTTCAATGTACATCTTGATCCAAAAAATTCAGGGTGTGCTGTCCTAGAAAAATATGCAACAAAAAAAAATGGAATATAAAAGAAAAATAGAAAAAAAAATATAGATAATATTTAAAGATATTTTCTCTTCTCCATACCAAGTATAACCTTAAAAGTAAAATACAAGAAAACGGAGCTGACAGCGTGGCCATTCTCTTGTGTGGTACGGTGTATGACGAATATCATAAGACCTTTACAAGATACTTATAAACTTCTAATGACTTCTGCTGAAAACTATTTCATAACAAAACAGTACATTGTCTGCACACAATTACCATCCCTAACCCTTGCTAACCGTTTTGGTAACACCCCGCCATTAGCATACGAAAAGATCTTGTTAATATCGTAAATACACACACACACACACGCGCCCGCAACACAGGCAATAAAAAGTGCATCTGAAAAACGTTATGTTAGTTACGATAATAAATATATATCTCTAGGTCAAAACTATCCCTCTTTTTCTTAAGTTACCGTGACAAGAAACCATTGTCGTCTACATAAGATATACCATCAGGCGAATCTGTAGTTTCCTTTAAAGCTAGCGAAGGTGGATATATATCTTTCACACCCTTTGTTACGCACGGGTTGTTTACAGTTAACACATCATCAATACACCGTTTGGTTAATGATTGAGTCTGATGAAGATCACTCTATAATAACTTCTGCATACGAGAACAGGTATAGGTCTGCCACAAGTGAGGCACTTGTCACACACTGGAATGTCTGTACACTGGTGATAAATATTTTCCCCAAATTTCAGAGAGATAGTAATGATGAGAAATTCAAGTAACTCAATTAACAACGAAATCAATGAACTGTAAGCCTTGTATATAACGGAACTGAAGAAATATTTGTTGCCAGTGACATTAATGTAGCGGTGACCGGTTTTATTAAACACCGAAACAATTCATGAGGAAATTCTATCAATTAAATCTGTGTGTGGTAGACTGGTATAGAGAGTGGAGAAATCCCACGTAGAAATATCCTTATCAGGTAGATGTGCGTGGGCGTCTATATATACCACAACAACATCACGACAGCAACATCTGTGGAATTGGGCACGAAAAAATTATGATATTATTGTATGGTATAATGGTATTATTTTCAAATCTTCAAATAGCCAATTACCTGACTGACGTTGCCAGTATGCTATTGGAATATGCTTCCTGTCTGATTACATTCTCACTTTTGACAATACAGAGTATGACATATCCCAACTAGACTGGAGAAGAGACGATCGTGCGTTCTGGTTTAATCCCAAGAAACTGGAGTACCTGGGTAAGAAATTCTTGTCTAAGTTACGCTATGCACATTCACATGAGTAAAGTAGAGTAATACATAACCGTTTAATTTATACCAGTTAGACAATGCATTATTTGCATTAATAATGGTTGAGAATTGTTATGTGAACATATGAAACCAACTTTAAACATCGAATGTGCAAAGATCTCTTCTTTGTTATGTTTTTGTTTTTATTATCCATTGTGCATGGGTTTTAATGAAACTGTGTTCCCGAAACGAAGGGTATAATCGCTGCTGAATATACAGCTGTGTTAGCCGCCATCCCATATTGAAATTATAAAGAACAAGGGTAAATATTGACTTCGACAGACACGTGTATCAAATTATAACAACTGCAACATTTAATTAAGACAGTCATTTAAACTCAGTAAGTCTGAAATACAGTGGCAGATTTTGTGAATGGATGGGTAGCTTTTAGATCTAAATATGCTACTACATGTGATAAGAAAAACATTACCTCCAGAGAGAAAAGTGAAACAGTGCAGTGGAATTGGATAACATTTAACTTTAAATATTTTACAGCTCTATGGATATATATACCATTAAATAATACCGCTGGCTTTCTGTGCTTCTCAGACACCATCTTTTTATTAACTTTTATACCCTTTTCTTCGATTTCAGATTTTCACCCTTTCGGTACGGTTGCAGAAATGCGTCAAGGACTTCTAATGAATTGCTTTCGTCTTAAGGATTACTTGGGAAATGGCGAGGATCAAGTTACAGAGCTCAAATTAATGGCAGCACAATACGGTAAGACAATTAATTAGGATACGAAATACGATGAAAAAAGCTAACACCTTTAATGGAAGGCATTGGCCGTTAATGTTATTTATTTTAACTGATCTCGAGGCTTCCTCGTGTTGTAGGAATCTGCGAATGGTCGTGGGTTTCCGCTGGGCTTTACCCAGTTTCCGCCTAACATAATGCTATCCACCGCCGTAGGAGAGAAATATTCTTGAGTAAGGCGTAAAATCCTGATCTAACAAATAAATCAATCAATCAATCAGTCAATAACCGATGTCACCTTTTAGTAACTGGTACGTGACCAAGAATTTGTCGTTTCAAAAATGCTGTTAAGAACATGTTCTTGTTAAGTTAAACGCAAACTTGTTCTAGCCTTGAATAAAATCTAACAACAACAAAACTGATGCTAAAAAGTGTCTATTTAAAACATAATAGCTGATTACAAAAGCCTGGAAACAGTGCCGGAAGGTTCTGGAAGATATGGCTTTAATTACGTATATAGTCTCAGAGAGATAGGCCACAGTTGTTTTACAAGCATTTTGGAGGCACAGTGCAGTTTTACAAAAACCAACTCTTCAGTACTGTACGATGATTCTAAAACTTTTACAGAATAGATGCATGCATGTTTAAATTACATACTTCAGTATACTGTATACAGTGTAATCATTGGTCATATTCAAACCTTATGGTTATTAAGGCCTAGGGCGCTAGCGCGGTGTGGTCATCCAGGTGCCTCTTACCAATGCAGTCAGTCCAGCTTATGCTGGCTTCCTCTCCGACCGTACCTTTGAAGGTCAACCAACACCCTGCGGATGGTCGTGGGTTCTCCACGGACTCTGCCCTGTTCTCTCCCACCATAATGCTGGACACCGTTGTATAAGCGTTAAGTGCTCAACAAATAAATGAAATAAATAACTAGAAGGCTGTTTTGTTGTGAAATTGAAAGACATGTGCAATTACTATCTGACTCCAAATAGACACATTTATAAGCACAAGATATAGAGTATGTCTAAATCGTTGCATTAAATATAGTTCAAGTTGTATAGAAAATCGTCTGTTTAATCCCTGCATATAGAAATTTCTGCGACACTCCAAGTTGTAAAATTGTGTATCAAGCAGGCTTTCTGATAGTACAAATTAAATGTTCACACGATTTATTTGACGGGTATGTCCATTTGTTTTTTGGACAGATCTAAGCACTGATATAACTTATAACTCATATAACTGATATATCTTCTTCGAATACTGTATTATCATATATTTAAACCCACGGATTTTTTTTTTTAATTGAAAGCTTTCTGTTTTGTGTTTTCTTTGTTAAGGTGAAACTAGCAAGATCTGCCTTTCTGAGAAAAATATACTTCCACTTCCACGGTATAGTTCATCGATGAAAAATCGGATATACTTTCTTTTAAATTATCATTTAAATTTTTTGAAGGTTCTACATCGTTGAAACACAGAGAGTTGAGTGTGATTGACCAGGAAGTACAGACTATTGAAGACTTTGTGAAAAAGTATATAGAGGCTTTAAAGAAGATCAGACAGAGACTGATTTGGAGAGAATTTTCCATAGGTGAGATTTACTGTTTGGGTTCATTTTCAGCAATTCTGAAAAATTTTTCTATTCATTTGATTGGATTTTTATGACCTGCTCAAACATGTTTTACCTATAAAAGTATATTGATAAAACGAGCGTTAAGGTGTAATCAGCGTTAAGATGGGCTGATGCCGGATTCTAGTAAACCCCAGACCCGAGAGGAAGCCAACATGTGCTTGACTTGAAATAACATCGACTGCACGGGTGAGAGGCTGATGCGTAACCACGCTGCGCCAGCTCTGAAGAATAGTTCTTCTGGCTAAGTACAAACGCGCAAATCCAGAGAAATGTTTTATACTCTCTTAGGTGATTAAGAGGGTTTATGTCAAGCACAAAACACTGCTGCAAAGCGAGTATAAGCTAAAGCAGAGACGAGATTGTGACG
This sequence comes from Acanthopleura granulata, assembly GCA_016165875.1. Classification (NCBI taxonomy): domain Eukaryota; kingdom Metazoa; phylum Mollusca; class Polyplacophora; order Chitonida; family Chitonidae; genus Acanthopleura; species Acanthopleura granulata. The sequence continues at coordinate 609,936 of JABBOT010000041.1, forward strand.
GGAGCAGATAGCTTAGGCAGGAGGCTTATCATGTACGTCATACTTCCAGGTGAACATGTGCCCAGAAAGCACTAGGTAGTACACAATACTGCAACGTCACAGCCAAAAACGACATGATTCTCTTTGATTTGGACCCTTTTGAATTGCTCGTTTTACCATTGTTAAAATCGGTCTTTGTGCCGATTTACCCCAGGTAGGATTTAAATCTAACAGTTCATGCAAACGCTTAGATAGTACCAACTTACTCCGTCCCTAGCACTTGAGACAAAAACAAATGTCATGTTAATTGTCAAAAATGTTGAGAAACTTTTGCTGACATTAATTTACTGATCATTTAGCTCGCCGTTATCCGGGCGTGCAAATGACAACTATTTCCTGTATAAAATTCTAAAGACCACAGATCACAGCAGTATTTCAGCTCCAGTGCGGCGTAATCACCCAGGTACCCCTCACCAATACGGTCGCTGTAAGCTCCTACCCAGATCATACTGGCGTCTTCTCCGGCCATACGTAGGAAGGTCCGCAAGCAACCTACGGATGATGGTGGGTTTCCTCCCGGTGTCCTACCACCACACGCTGACTGCCGTCGTATATAAAGTGAAATATTCTTGAGTAATGCGTAACACACCAATCAAACCAAATCCAGAATGAATTACGGATTTAATCAAACAGAACACAAACGATTCCAAAAGCATCCAATCGCATACATACATAAGCAAATAATATTTCAGGACAAGGAAAAAATCCATATTTAAACTATGACAGTCACACTATTATTAACATATTCCAATACACATTGTTCATTTCACATGTGCCGTCGCTCCCCGGTTCCCCGTCAACATGACATTTTGTTTTTTGGGGTAAAAAGCATATGTTGACAGTATTTACTACAATACGTATGAGTTGCAGAAATTTCCTTCTTTACTATAGGATATATTGATTACATACATAGAAGTGCACCCCCAAATTAGCATCACATTCTAGAAAGATATGAAATTGACCAACTTAAGTAGAAGTATATACTGCAAAATCTGTGGGTTTTAGAAGCTTTCCTTGATTGCTGAAGGTATAGTTGAGTGCACAGAAATACACACATATTAGAATGACATTAAGTGAAGGCATAAAAGAAATCGTGTAACGCAAATAGTGAGCATGACTACAAATCGTGAATTTTGAAGCTTTCCTGGTTTACTGTTGAAGGAGTTGATTACACAGAAATGCACCCCTTATTTAAAGAATGACACTGAAATTGCGGGCATTAGTGAATGAAGGAAAAGCATGGGTTTGTATGCAAATTGAAGATGAGCTGTATATCCTGAAAGTGTCTGCTATAACACTGCCTCTGAAAAGCTCCATCTACACTGATCCTTTTGCATCCCGAATGTTGAAAGTATATTTTGTGTTTCATTGTCTTCTTACTTCTGAATATTCAGATGTGCCAATCAGGTTTGGATTGGAGACTGCGATCGAGAGGATTGACAAGAAATTTGCAAATCATGTTGAGGAATTGCAAACGCTTTTACAGGAGTCTGGTAAGACATTAAATTATTAATGGCAGTTTTGAGGACAAAAAATTTGTGAACGCGAATTGAAATAAACACTGATTCCTTGGCCTGCACTTCAAGACACAAACTGTGCAAACATTTGGTGCGGACTTCATCGTCGAAAGATTAACAATGACAAAAACACAACATGTCAATGTCTCCTGCTAAAAGAAAATTGATTATTTTAACAATTACATTGCAAAATTAGTTCTCAAAAGTATGAAGTTCCTTCGGCTTATAATGCCCAAAATGTCTCTTATACCATCGAGGATATTTCTCTGTCTTAGAGTAAGAACCAACTCTAGATATACAAGATGTCACTGTTCTGCCCAAATATTTCCATATCAGCTCTGTGGATATATTTACCATTAAATAATACCGCTGGTTTTCTGTGCTTCTCAGACACCATCTTTTTTATTAACTTTTATACCCTTTTCTTCGATTTCAGATTTTCACCCTTTTGATAAGGCTGCAAAAATCCGTGAAGGACTTCTATTGAATTTTTATCGTCTGGAGGATTACCTGAGAAATGCCATGGATCAAGTTGCAGAGCTCAAATTAATGGAAACGCAATACGGTAATTTAACTAATTAGGATACGAAATACGATGAAAAAAGCTAACACCTTTAATGGAAGGCATTGGCCGTTAATATAATCTATTTAAATGATATCGAGGGCCTCCGTGGCCAAAGTGTTAGCACGCTAGAGGAGCCATTTCACGCTGGCTTCCTCGTGTTGTAGGAATTTGCGAATGGTCGTGGGTTTCCCCTGGGCTTTACCCAGTTTTCGCCTAACATAATGCTATCCACCGCCGTAGGAGAGAAATATTCTTGAGTAAGGCGTAAAATCCTGATCTAACAAATAAATAAATAACTGACGTCACCATTTAGTAAGTGACCAAGAATTTGTCGTTTCAAAAACAAAACACGATCTCGCTGTTAAGAACATGTTCTTGTTAAATTAAACGCAAACTTGTTATAGCCTTGAATAAAATCTAACAACAACAAAATTGATGCTAAAAAGTGTCTATTTAAAACATGATAGGTAATTACAAAAGCCTGGAAACAGTGCCGGAAGGTTCTGGAAGATATTGCTTTAATTACTTATATAGTCACGCAGACATAGGCCACAATTGTTTTACAAGCATTTTTGAGATACAGTGCAGTTTTACAAAAATCGACTCTTCAGTACTCTAGGATGATTATAAAACTTTTACAGAATAGATGCATCCATGTTTAAATTACATACTTGAGAATACTGTACACAATCTAATCATTGATCATATTCAAACCTTATGGTTATTAAGGCCAAGGGCGCCTGCGCGGTGTAGTCACCCAGCTGCCTTCGCCAATGCAGTTCTCTCCCAATAAAACTTTGGACACCGTTGTATAAGCGTTAAGTGCTCAACAAATAAATGAAATAAATAACTAGAAGTCTATTTTGTTGTGAAACTGAAAGACATGTGTAATAATTATCTGACTCCAAATAGACACATTTATAAGCACAAGATATAAAGTATATCTAAATAGTTGCATTAAATATAGTCCAAGTTGTACAGAAAATCGTCTGTTTAAACCCTGCACATAGAAATATATTTTCTGCGCAGAATAAAGAACATAGAATAAAACCAATTAGTTATGTACAGTATAAATTGATCACATATCTCCTCATTTGCTTCCAAAAAGTCCTATGGTACCCCAAGGAATGTCAGGAAACAACCATCTCTGTCTGCGTTTGAAAAGGTATCCGTCAAGCAAATATCGCCTGATTGGTGGCCTCTGTGCGTCGCCGTTGCACAGCTGGCTGCGACGCCATGACAAGACAAACACCTTCGAGTTACTCAATGGTATCACATCGAGTTTTCATTGATTTAATTAACTCCTTTATCAGCGCGTTATAATTGGTTTGTTTCTTGTAGACTTACATCTCTGAAGTATCACATAAGCTACAAATTAATGAACCTATCTTCTGAAACCAAATGTATTCATAATTTGATGTACACGCAAGGATTTGTCAGACGGTCATTTTTAATGGCAACAACTATATAAACACACACCGAACCCATTTCACACTCGCCCTGGGGCTTAGGTTTTTGTGTATAGGGATGAACGCTTGGTCAGTTTGGAAAGAAATTATTTAAAAATACAATAAATTAATAACATTCTATTGCAATTTATGTGTTAGAATAGAAATAAAGGTTTAATTGTTGCCTCTTCCCAAACAGTGGATCAGTCCGTTTCTCAGAATATATCTAACGCATTTCACTGCAAACCTTTACTGCCCGTGGTTTAATGCCTCGTGAACCTTTAAACTTAAAGGGACGGCCAATAAGTAAATCAATTTATTGTTCATCTCAAAAACAAAAAAAAAAACCTCAAGGGTGTAAATTTGTGTATGAAGGAGAACTTCTGATAGTACAAACTAGACTATTTGATTGATGTATGTGTTTTAGTGTCAAACACTTTGCTCTTAACTGTTTTCATTTTAAATATTTTGGAGGTACTTGCACTGAGTATTTCACTTATTCACACGATGTATTTGACGGGTATGTCCATTCGTTTTTTGGACATATCTAAGCAGTAATATAACTGATCTTCTTCGGAATACTGTATTATAATATATTTAAGCCCACGGATTATTTTTTTTAAATTGAAGGTTTTCTGCTTTGTGTTTTCTTTCTTAAGGTGAAATTAGCAAGAACTGCGTTTCTGAAAAATCGTCACTTCCTTGGTATACCTCATCGATAAAAACATCGGATATGTTTTCTTTTAAACTACGATTTAAATTTTGTGAAGATTCAAGATCTTTGAAACAGAGACAGTTGAATGTGATTGACCAGGAAGTACAGACTATTGAAGACATTGTGAAAAAGTGTATAGAGGCTTTAAAGAAGATCAGACAGAGACTGATTTCCACAGGTGAGATTTACTCTTTAGGTTCATTTTCAGCAATTTCGAAGAATTTTTTTATTCATCTGATTGGATTTTTATGACCGGCTCAAGTATATTTTACATATAAAAGTATATTGATAAAACGATGATCAGCGTTAATGTGGGTTGATGCAGAAACCCCAGACTGGAGAGGAAGCCTACATTAGCTTGACTTGAAATAACATCGACCACATGGGTGAGAGGCTGATGCGTAACCTTGCTGCGCCAGTTCTGAAGAATAAAGAATAGTTCCTCTGGCTAAGTACAAACGCGCAAATCAAGAGAAATGTTTTATATTCACTTAGGTGATTGGGTGGGTTTATGTCAAACACAAAAGACTGCTGCAAAGCGAGTATAAAGCTACAGCAGAGACGAGATTGTGACGGGAGCAGATGGCTTAGGCAGGAGGCTTCTCATGTACGAGGGGGCCTCCGTGCCTCAGTCGGTTAGAGCGCTAGCGCAGCGCAATGATTTAAAAGCCTCCCACCACTGCAGTCGCTGTGAGTGCAAGTCCAGCTCATGCTAGCTTCCTCTTCGGCCGAACGTGGGAAGGTCTGCCAGCAAATGGTTGTGGGTTTCCGCCGGGCTGTGCCTGGTTTCCTCCCACCATAAGGCTGAACGCCATCGCATAATTGGATTACATCATACTTCCAGGTGAACATGTGCTCAGAAAGCACTAGGTAGTACACAATACTGCAACGTCACAGCCAAAAACGACATGATTCTTTTTGACTTGGACCCTTTTGAATTGCTCGTTTTACCATTGTTAAAATCGGTCTTTGTGCCGATTTACCCCAGGTAGGATTTAACTCTAACAGTTCATGCAAATGCTTAGATAGTACCAACTTACTCAGTCCCTAGCATCGGAGAGAAAACAAAATCCAGTTTACATGCTAGATTTGAGATTGACAAGTTTTTTTGACAAGTCTTATTGGTAAGAAAGCCCTACTGTGTCATGCTAATTGTCAAAAATGTTGAGCGACTTTTGCTGACATTAATTTACTGATCGCCTACCTCGCCGTTACCGGGCTGTGCAAATGACAACTATTTCCTGTATAAAATTCTAAAGATCAAAGATCACAGCAGTATTTCAGCTTCAGTGCGGCGTAATCACCCAGGTGCCTCTCACCAATACGGTCGTTGTAAACTCCGACCCAGATCATACTGGCGTCTTCTCCGGCCATACGTAGGAAGCGTACACAAGCAACCTACGGATGATCATGGATTTCCCCCGGGCTCTTGCCGGTGTCCTACCACAACAACGCCGACCGCTGTCGTATATAAAGTGAAATATTCTTGAGTAAGGCGTAACACACCAATCAAACCAAATCCAGAATGAATTACGGATTTAATCAAACAGAACACAAACGATTCCAAAAGCATCCATGAAATCCATACATACATAAGCAAATATTATTTTAGGACAAGGAAAAAATCCATGTTTAAACTATGACAGTCACATCATTATTAACATATTCCAATACACATTGTTCATTTCACATGTGCTCTGAAGACCCCGGTTCCCCGTCAACATGACATTGTGTTTTCTGGGTAAAAAGCATATGTTGACAGTATTTACTACAATACGTATGAGTTGCAGAAATTTCCTTCTTTACTATAGGATATATTGATTACATACATAGAAATACACCCCCAAATTAGCATCACATTCTAGAAAGATATGAAATTGACCAACTTAAGTATAAGTATATACTGTAAAATCTGTGGGTTTCAGAAGCTTTCCTTCCTTGCTTAAGGTATAGTTGAGTGCACAGAAATACACACAGATTAGAATGACATTACGTGAAGGCATAAAAGAGATCGTGTAACGCAAATAGTGAGCATGACTACAAATCGTGAATTTTGAAGCTTTCCTGGCATACTCTTGAAGGAGTTGATTACAGAGAAATGTACCCCTTAGTTACTGAATGACACTGAAAAGATAAGAAATTCCCGGCATTAGTTTAGGAAGGAAAAGGATGGATTGGTATGCAAATTGAAGAAAAGCTGTATATACTGAAAGTGTCTGCTACAAAGTCTCATTGTAGGACGAGTTGATAACTCAAAATCTAAACTCAGTGTAGATATCAAACTACTGGATTTGGCGCTCACATACTTTCAGTGGTCATAAGGAGGTTCATCCATTCAACCATTATAACAACTGTTCGGGGCTATTGTCAATTTCGAAAATTTCAAGTGGTGTCCATTGCTGTCATACACCATTAGTCAGCGATTACACGATACACGGGGATTCAAATTAATCACGTTTTCAACTTTACAGTTACAACCTCTTTTGACATAATTATGTCGGTAGGGAATTGCAACCGCTATATAAGTAAAACATTTCAATTACAATATAAATACTTGTACTTCACAAATGTGACAAGGAAAATATAGCCTGCCAGTATTACTAACCTTTTGCAGCTTTTGAGATTTTAACAATTAACTTCTAAATGGTCCAGCGAAAAGCTTTACATAAACACAACAATAAAAAGAATATTTATATCACATCACATGTACAAGTTTCAGAAAATTTCAAATAACGGGTTTCTCAGAAGCATGGTAGCCACATTTTTACCATCTGCGTGACCTTTTAGTGACCTCTTTGCCTTCGACCTCATTGCGATGTACGTGTATCAAGTTCCTCACTTCTATACCGCTGTATGTCACATAACGAAATGAAAAGGCATGGAAATACACCAAATTAGTGGAAATGTAGAAAACTGTTAAAGTTGAAGAAAGCAATCTTTTGTAAAAAGGTCCAACTAATGTATGGCCATTACCTATGGACCGAATTTCGTCAAAAGTCATTCAATTCTGAATACAATCAGTAGTAAGGTTATCTTTCCAACAGACCTTCTTTAACCCGTTGCTTTACTGTGTCCGGTCCTTTAGTAGTGCGGTCACGTGTTCAAGAATGGTTAAGTCAGGGGATTCGTTGGCGTCTTGGCACCATGGGCAGTGGTTTTCTGCAGGGATTTTTGTCTGCCGTAAACATGTCTGTCCTTGTTTAAAACATTCTTGAGTATGGCGTTGACCCTGTGCAATGTATAATGGGTATAACTCGTTTGGAGAGAGATATGTGAAAATATGCAAATGAACTGAACGTACACAACCAATTTTATACAGTTATGACATCCACATTATAAAAATGCCAAAAATTATGTCATTGACAGAGTGGAGAAACATTTACTATTTTTTACACTTTTATCTTTTGGAGAAGCAATGGTTCAACACGGGTTGATCATGTAGATCCCGACTGCCTTGTTAGAATAAATTCTTATTTCGGCAGATGTTGCATTTGAAACTCTTATATTCCACGTTAGACCATCCTCTGTTAATCACAAAACAGAGTAGATTCTAGACCAGGGAAGCAACTGAAGATACAATCGGTACTAAATGCTACAGCATGGAGTGGAAAAACCAGAGCTCGCAACCGGTGAAAACCTTCCTATTGTCATATCTCCTCAGCGAGGCTACAACAAAATGTCCATGTAGAAGCGAAAATACTTTGAATGGTTACAGATAAGTAAATGGTCTACCAGTATGAGAAAACAATTATCAATCCTTTTTTTAACTATAATGTATTAAGCCGATGTCCACGGTGAACTCCTGAATCAATCTGACGATGAAAGGATTTACTTAATTTTTGCAGGCGTTTGTCTGGGCTTCCATACATTGTATGCTAATTTCAATTCTTACTTTTCACCCGTTCCACTGGCAGAAATACTATGACCCATTCTAGAAACTGGGAATTAAATACATAGCACTCTAAAGTATAGGTGAAAAGCAGCTCCAATTCTCCAAACAAAACTAAGACGACACTGCTTCAAACAGCGGTTTTTTTAAGGAGACCTTAACAGAAGTCTAGGACAAGAATGGGGGTAATCAGAGCAGTATATCACTGCAGATTTATATCATAATAAACATGGCCGCCATAATGCACGGACAAGCCACTATTAACCATGAATACTGTTACACCTTCATTGGGACAAGTCAGTGTGGAACTGGTACACTCACTACTTTGACAGCTACTTCTACCAGCTTCATGCCCTTGTACACAAATTGTTATTATGGGAGACACAACACTACCCGTCCAGGTATGCACCTGATATAATGCCAAACAGTGCGAAGCCTATGATATCGCCTTGTGTCGGATCCAGGACATTTGCCTCCAAAGGCATTTCCCCATACGGGCATTTCCTTCTAATATATAAATAGCAAGGAAATAAACTCAGTATATTTCGTTTTATAAATGGGACGTAATTTGTTGTAGTCACCGTACACAGTACATGTCATTTTACCAGAAAAGCATAAAATTCGAGGCAGTTTGACCAAATGGCTTATGTCCTTCTGTCTCTGCATATCCTTTGAAGTAATTCCCTGTCTCTGTTTGGCTGCCCGTATTTGACGCTTCCGTGCATACTGGCCGTAGGATCTTGAAGCTGGGCTGTGGATAACATTGCAAGGCCCTTTCTCAGGCATCTAATCAAAGCCCATGTTGATAGGCTGGAGGGCCCTATGTTTCAACACTCGTTCTGGTTGCTAGTACGTCACTCCAGCTATTGCTGTGTCGTGGACATTGCAAATGGCAAGGAGGGTAAAGAGCTGGCTCCTACGCATCATTGCTGGGGGAATGACACCATCTGCTGACTGTGGTGGCTGAATAGGTCCCATTGACCCTGATGCATAGGTAGCATCAAAGTATGCCAGAAGATCATCCAGTCCCCGGGGGGTTGCGTTCCTGAGATGGGCCATTCCTTCGGTTATGTTATCTAGAGGCAGGAAGGCTAATCCCCCTTCTTCATTTCTCTAACGGTCTACCAGTCCAAGATCCTGTATTTTTCTCCACGTAATCTGAGTCAGATGAAAGAAGTAGCCTTGCACTCTCACGTGTTCCCCCAGGATTGAATGGATAGCAATTATAATGGCCTAGTTCAAAATCTGTTAGCAGTGTGGTTGGATCTGGCTTGAAACCAAGGGCCTCACATCTGTAAAGAATGGCCTGCACCATCACTTCATAGCCGTACGAATGTGGCTCAACTGATCTAACGATTTACTGACGTTCCGCGCAGAAAGAAGCACACTGACTTCTGGTATGAAGCAGGATGTCCAACTGATCTTTGACTATGACCTGCAGAACATTTGTTTTTGAAACCTGTTTTGTCCTAATCTACTTAAAGCTAGTTTAAGTGAAGACATAGCACGTAAAGGGATTCTTAAAAACAAACACGCACAACGCCTACTCCAATATGTAAAAAATCAAACTATTCGGAGAAAAAGTTGCCTTCACTTCGATGAGTTGATCGCCATTTTGGTTACCGTACTCGACGTCACGTGACCCAGAGATTCCGGCTAGAAACGCTTAAGCTGTCAAACTATATAGTTCGAGCATCACACAGTGCTTCATTTCGCAACGACAGCACAGGCCAAAAGTAACATTCTTCACGTCTTTTGATTTGTTGACAAGTCGTTGCAAATAAAATCTTTGGACGTGTCCCAATGCTGTGGTAAAACGACAACGGCAATAAATACTCTTCCCGATCGACATCTTTTGACGTTTATCCTGTACTGTGTGTGATCCTTGGTGAAAGATTGGGGAAACCCAATAAATAAAACCTCATGATGACCGGGATTTGACGATATCACATGACAGGAAATTGATTATTGCGTGAAATTTTACATTTTTGTGAATCTAAGCTTCCTATCCTAATTTTCACATTTGCACTGACATTCAATAAAGCACCGGACACTATCTGGATTGGCGTTTCTCGAGATTCTTGGGCTTTTGGAATAATTCTGTCACTCGCTTTACAGACTTCAACTTCTTGTTTGCATTGAAGGATCGTCACTCGTGGATTAGTGACATCAAAATCTGTCAAACAAGGACCTTTGCATAACATGGTTTTCCTCTTGGAACATTATCATATAATTCTTGTTGCTGCAGTCGCCTTCTTGGTGTACATATATGTCCAGCGTTGAATATCTACTGACCACCGTAACTAGTATAGTTGATTGTCATCGCCTCAATACCTAAATATGGCCAGTGTTACCGTACTTGTTTATGTCAAGCGCGAGATGAGCTACTCATGTGTATTAATTTCATATGACGTTTCCTGGAGGATATGGGGGTACACATATATGGATCGTTACTGTTCAACATGCTCACATCGAACCAAACATCACTGTAATTCTCGTACGCCTTCTCGTAGAACAGAATTTCACCTATTCAGCCTTACATATATAAGACATTATAACATGTATAAGTCGACGGTGAAACCAAACAAAAGAAATCTTCAACTTGGTTCATTATAGCACACCCTTAGTACACGTACCAAGAGAATTACGCTCTTTATGGTGACTAACTTAATTAATAGTTCATCGATACCACAAAACTAAATCATTGGAAGCAGAACGGCGCGCTGTCTCTTGCCCGCGTGGGTGAATAAAAAGCGATAGCGCTATATTCCCATGTGAAATATCACTGTGTATTTAAACAAATATTCCTGTATGGGTTAACGTGCGCCACATTAGAGTCGTCTTTATAAGGATAATCTAAACCACATCGGTGGACTCTTTACTCCATTCTGTTCCAGTCATGATTTTAGGTACGTTTAAGTTGTTACTGAGTGTAACATGCAAACGAGGGTAAACTGACAAGGGGCCATATTTCATCAGATACGTGTGCCAATTACGGCAATGTCATGGCTACTCTAGATTTACTCTCTGTGCTTGAGTATTCAACATTCTGACATGAAAAGTAAGTATGATTGTACGTCCTAAAAGTGTTCAACTCGGTTTTATATTCATAGGTCGCTATACTATAGCGAAACTAAGTCTTACATTTTCTCATCAACTGATGTCGATTTTTCATGGATTAATCCCGAATTACAGAGTTCTTGTTGCGGGTGGTTAGACGTTTTTTATCCAGAACTGACCCTCATGTATTCCCGGCACTTTCTTTGTTATTGCAATCAAAATTACTCTACCCGGAGAAGATGTACTAAAACTGACATTCACATGCAGTGAGTGCTTTGCTAAAGAAAGAGCCGATAATTGGCCAAGGGAGTTAGCCGGGAGAAGTCCGGCTGATGCTGGCTTCCTCTCCGGGCCTACATATATGTGGGAAGGTCCACCACCCACCTGACGATAGTCGTGGGTTTGCCCTGCGCTCCGTCAGATGCCCTCCCATCGATATAAATTTAATAAAATTCCAAAAGGGTCCAAACGCATAAATACATAAGGAAGTATTCCTTAAAGATCCGGAGAAAACCCACGTTTAAATTACAGTCACTATTATTACATATTCCAAACGCCCTAAGAACCAGTGAAATACATATTCCTTTATGGTTTAAAGTACGCCACTTGCAACAGCCGTGACTGTATCCAGAAATGACTAAGTACGGCAAGGAGGGGAATCGGTCCCTCTCCATGGAGCTGTGCACGCCAAGAAGCGAAATTGACTACAGCTTGGATTGACAGCTGCTGACAACCTTCTAAGGCCGCTTCTTTTGTCAGTTCTGGCTTAGGAATTCTTCTTTTTTATGGCTAGCTGCAAGCATACATTGAGATGAATTTATATCAGTTTTAACGCTGTATTAAAATTAAAACAGAACAGCAAGCATATTAAAAAAAAACATTTGAAATTTTGTGGTTGTATGAAAGACTGTGTGGGGTGGAAAATCACAAATATTACTTTGGACTCTTCTGCCTGCGTATTGCACATAGTGTACACCATACTTCTTCAATAAAAACTGATTTATTAATAAATAAAGCAAAAATACAAAAATAAATAAATATTGAAGATCGACAGACTCTTTATTACAGACTTGATACATGTTCATATATAGCAATTTTCTTAGCCAAACACAGAATATCCTTGTTACTGCAAAAGTCTGAGCGATAGGAGTAATGGTTCAACCCTCTGATGGGAATCTGTGACTTCCACACTGGATACATCAGCAACAACGTCCCCAAGACTAGTTGTTAATCTGTCCTGTATAAGAGTGTACATAGGGTGTCGTGCATAACCTAAATACCATATAGCTGCAGCGATGTGTGCACAACAGCCTATTGTACGCCCTCCAACTTTACATTGACAATACCAAACTGTTACACTGATGTCATACTTTATCCATACAGTGTAGAATTTGGGTGATATATGTCGTGACTGAATGCGAACATGAACAAGATTATTCGCTGCTTGAGTTACCATTATGTTGGCTTTTTCTGGATATACACTAAAGCTCCCTCCAAGACAAACATTGATTAAAAGATTCTGTTGCGAAATCAGAGCTGTGGGAATCATTCCTGTCTGGTGACATGTCCGAGCCCAAGGGTTACATCTACAAAATCTCCAAGAGCCTTTCTTGATGAAGCGATTATTCTGCTCAATTGCTGTCTCGTCTCAATTGCAAACAGTGTCACCAAAAGCCTAAAAAGAATTTAAATAAAGTTGGTTTTGCAGTATCAAATCTCCTCACATTTGTGTTTTAATTTCACAGCCCGCTTAACCCACATCCTGCTGTTTCACTCTTTCTTCAAGACTTTCATGACGCCTTTGTGTATTGTAGTTTTGGTCAAGAGAAATGATCTAATAGCACCTAATGTTTATAGTCCTTGGTAAGCCTTGATAAATTAAGCATAAATAATTTACTTTAAACATTTTCAAACTGGACATTGAAGGGTTAACATTCCGGTGGAAGAGCCCTGTGCGAAGGTTTGTCAGCCGTATCCTTATGGCTGCTCTTAAAGGCCTTTGTTTTGTGTTCCATAGAGATATTGTGTGTGACACGATATCATCAAGTTGAAGTTTGCTTAGGCCACAGAGAACACAGGTATCATTGTTTGACAAAAACTCATAGTCAATGTCCAAACTCTTCCACCAATGTTTTTGCCACCTGTAGTTGTATGTTTACTCGCGGGTATCCTGGTAAGGTCAACGTTGTCCGTGAGTTTAAGGCGATTCCCACGTAAATGGATGTCTCAGCGTCTGCACCCATCGGTAACCCTCAAGAAAACATCAAGGCGCCATGCAACAACCATAACGTTAAGTGGCTGTTCCTTTGTCTTGGCATATCATACACCAGGAATGGCTTTTTGGACACGTCATGACAGCCAAAGAAACAGACGGTGTTGGATGTATGTCATTCTCATGGAATTTTTTTTTCCTTTTTTTCTGACGCCTGTCTTGCTCTTCCAAGATATGCTTGAATAGTAAAATTGCTGTCAACAGGGATTACATATGAATTTTCCCCCTCATCTCGACTGATCTTTTACCATTGGAGTTCGTCAACAGTTAATTGCCTCATGTGGCCTTTTTGTACCCGTTTACCACAGCGAACACACAGCGGCAAGACCATGACAATTGCAGTGTCACATGTATAGCACGGGATGAAATGAAAGCAGTTCTCATTTCACACACATATATCTTGAAAAGAGTTTATAAGTGTCAGTCTTCCAGAGAATAAAATGATTTTTCCACCGCGTGTGATAGTGACAAATAACCTCACGTGTTCTCAGCCAGCATTCATGTGTAATTTCGCAACAATCGCCACATGATACGTATTAGCATACCATACTGTTTCGTGGTACTAATTGAGGGTACTATTTTGAGTAACTAAATACTAGTAGTCATATATATATATATATATATTTACTTACAGGAAAGCATTTTTCCAACAAGACAAAAAAGAACAACCTCTCGGATTCCTACTCTACTTCAAAAAGCTGCGTGTTGTTAACAAGAGTGCATTAACCCACTCTACTACAACAGACATCTAAAAACCGTCGACAGAAATAAGGAAATTAAAGTACCCAAGGAGATACAACAATTGATCGCATTATAAAGTTTATGTTTTACACATGAAGAAAAACGTTAAAAAAAACAAAACTTTGACAAAATGCAGAACTACATACGCGCAAGTTCAGTAAAAATATTTTTTGGTTAACGTTGATCTTTATGCTGAAAAAACGTCGATCTTCATGCTGAAAAACACAACGCCTTAATTTAATCGAAAGTTATAAATTTTGACCGCGAGTGCCGTTTTGGCGGGTTATAACTAAGCATCCCTCTCTCCTAAGGCCATAAAACTTTTATAACCTCTGCAACTAAGTTTTATACATCTGATTAGGAAATTCAGAAAATTATTCTCGGATTTTGAAATTTGCAGTGTCTTATCGTGCCTTTCTGGGGCAGATTCCTCTCCTTAACGTACCAGGTCCTTTCTTCTGGCCCATGAGTCTTCTTTATAAGACAATTTAAACGCGCGTAAGATACTGTAGTTTGTGTTATCTCAGTAATTATGTTCTTGAAAATTCCTTGTAAGTAACTAACATAAGTGGATGTTTAACCTTATTCTGTCAAAGTTTTGTGATGCTAGGGGCGTGTAAGGTTTTGCTGCTTAAGCAGTGGTTATGTAGCTAAAAGGAACTTGGCTTCTTTTCATGCTATTCTTTTTAGAAGCATTCGTCGTGTTCTCAGAGAGTTTCAGTGACAAATGTGTGATGTTTGTGGAAATCACAGATATGCATGAATAGTAGTATTGCTGTCGACAGGGATTACATATGAATTTTCTCTCTTATCTCAATTGACCTTTTGACCATTGGAGTTCGTCAACAGTTAATTGCCCCATGTGACCTTTTTGTGCCCGTTTACCACAGCGAACACACAGCGGCAAGACCATGACGATTGCAGTGTTACATGTATGGCACAGGATGAAATGAAAGCAGTTCACACTTCACACACATATATCTTGAAAACAGTTTATAAGTGTCAGTCTTACTCAGAATGAAATGATCTTCCATCGCGTGAGTTAGTGACAAATAACCTCATGTGTTCTCAGCCAGCATTCATGTGTAACTTCACATCAATGGCCACATGTTACGTATTAGCACACCATAATATTTAGCGGTACTAATTCGGGGTACTGTTTTGAGTAACTAAATACTAGTAGCCATATGTATATTTACTTAGAGAAAAGTATTTTTCCAACAAGACAAAAAAGAATAACAACCTCTCGGATTCCAATTCTCCTTCAAAAAGCTGCATGTTGTCAACAAGAGTGCGTTAACCCACTGTACTATGACAAGGAATTTAAGTACCCAAGGAGACACGACTACTGATCGCATTATATTTTACGTTTATGTTTTACACATCAAGACAAACGTGAACTAAAACAAAGCCCTGAGAAAAATGCAGAAATACATACGTGCAAGTTTCAATAAAATTATTTTTGGTTAACGTCGATCTTCATGTTGAAAATGAAAATCACAGCGCATTACTTTAACCGAAAGTTATCGATTTGAATCTCGATTGACGAGTTATTAATAAGCAGTCATCCCTCCTAAGGCCATAAAACTTTTATATCCGCTACGACGAAGTTTTATACATCTGATTAGGAAATTCACAAAATTATTCTCGGATTTTGAAATTTGCACTTTCTTATCGTGCCTCTCTGGGACCGATCCCCCTCCTTAAAGTACCAGGCTCTTTCTTGTGGCCAGTGAGTCATCTTTTTAAGATAATTTGAACGTGCGTAAGGTACTGTAGTTGGTATTATCTCAGTAATTATGTCCTCGGCTGTTCCTTGTAAGTAACTAACATGAGTGGATGTTTAACCTTATTCTGTATAAGTTTTATGATGCCAGAGGCGTGTAAGTTGTTACTGCTTAAGCAAGGACATGGACAGTTATAGTATATGAGGCTATTATTGTGAAAGTGAAAACCAACAAAAAACATATATGTAACAGTGCTTCCAGTATGGTTTTATCCACATGCAACTGATTATGAAAACCCAAACAGTGTTGTAGCCAATATAAAATCCTGTAACATATATACATTGAATATGCCCCAACCCCACGACTTCTTCCAAAGGAGGTGGTATACTGTACAAGTATATGATAATGCAATTGGAATACCCAATAACCAGACGTCTTTTAAATTCACATGTTCTAGTTACGTTGCAAGTAAATATGATAGTGCGTCCTAGAATAGTGTTCAACTCGATTTGATTTATTGGCAAGGTTCGCTTCATTACAGGAACACTCAGGCTTACACTTTGCCTTCTATTGTTGTCATTTTTGAATATCCGGGAATACAGATTTCTTGTAGCTGTTTTATAGCAGCTGAAATTATCGAATCAGAGATAATTTGAATGCAATTCTTTATTAGAGTTATCGACGCTTCATATATGCCACCTGCTAGTAACAGAGGTAATTCATTCTAAGACGAACCGGGATTGGTTGGGTAGGTTGAGGCATTCGTAAATGGAATCTTCTAGGCTTGGTTTCTTTTCCCCTGGGTATAATGTTGTTTCGAGCATTATTTGTCCAATGTGTTAATGGATTTCAATGAGCAGCGTAAAAAGGACTGTGATTCCCAAGCCTCAAGCTTTAAGAGACGTCAGCTCAACAGGATATAGAGCTACAGTGATTTTTACCCTTTATATTTCTTATATCCATAAAAAATAAAAATAAAATACTAACTCCACTGTACAGCATGTTCGGTTCCTAGAACTCTGTCCAATGGCGAATGGACATGTAGTCTGTGCGCTATTCGCTGTAGCGTTTAACAGTCACCGAAAGTTGGATAATTTGACAGCGTATATTATGTCAAAAGTTCTCCGCGTGACACATAAAAAATGATGAGAATTCTTAAATCAAAGTGCGGAATATATCGCGTCGAACTAGGCCGAATCACTACCGAAGTCTTATTGTCTGAAGACTGACATCAAACGCCGATTAGCCGCGCGCCCCTAGATATTTGTGCGCTGTAGGCTAAATGTAGCACAAAAACAAAACCGAGCCATGCTTACATCCAACACGACAGCCGAGAGCAAGGTCGTGGACACCGTAATGCGGTCTTTATGAGCGTTATATGTTGTAAATATCACGCAAGTGAAGCCTGCTTGTTCACCTTCACACAACGAAATTAGAAAACCTTTTCTCTCGTGGTGTACTTCACAGGGAGGTTGGGCGGTATTAGACCAAATGTGTGAGTAACATTGATGTTGACTTCCACGATGGAGGTAAACTACTTTACCTCCACCCAGGACTGCTGGTTATTATGAGAAATCAGTCTATCAGGACATTACAACAGAGAACGGTGCAGTGAACACGTAAAACTTAAACTGGATTGAAGCGAATTTGAATTATCATGCGTGCCTTAGAAACTTCGAAGAACAGTATTATAGTTTCAGTAATAGATATGATGAAAAAATACCAGTGCTTACAAATGTATACACAT
Organism: Acanthopleura granulata; assembly: GCA_016165875.1. Lineage (NCBI taxonomy): Eukaryota > Metazoa > Mollusca > Polyplacophora > Chitonida > Chitonidae > Acanthopleura > Acanthopleura granulata. Next base: position 627,656 of record JABBOT010000041.1, read on the forward strand.
CGCTTGCAATCATAGATTTCATCGTATATGGGAACAATCAAGTAGGAGTACATAATCATTATAAGCCTTCAGGTTTATTATGCATGTACCCGATATCTTGATTTGATAATATATTTATATACCCATGTATTAATTCATAGCATCAGAATGTCTCTAGCATCAACAAAAAAGACACACAAATTTTGCACATGTAGGATAAATTGGAAGATTCGGAAACTACTCTCTTTTGACACAGTCTTGTACATACATTTACTTTTGGTACTTTTCAAACTCTACTTTGAAGTGGTCCATTGAGAAATTTGAAAAACTCTTTTTTCCACATACTGTTCTGTAATTATACCTTAACCAGATTGTTAGACACCCCAAGTGAAGCGACCCCAATTTGGTTGACTGAACTCCGGCATCAGATATAATACTTGAGACAAAACATTTCCTTGCAAAGCTGGAAATTGTTTTATTCTAACTATTGTAGTATGTGTAACATATATTAACTAAACTATTCCATATTTGAACGCTATCCTTTAAAAGAATAAATATATCAGCATTAATAAGGCAGATCAGCATATTTCTTAAAATAAAGAAAACTGGAAATTTGTTTGAAATTCTTCAGTTTATATAAAAACCAAACCAGTGCTTTATTTATAAGGCTATATCCTATATATTATATTTATGGGTCTAGAAAACCACGGTGTCCACCGTAAATCTCTTGTCTTTTGAGTTTCTGAACGGTATCTTTCAAATGAAATAAATTATGTATTCATATTAATGAATGTCAGTATTGTTCTTAAAATTAAAAGTGACATAAAAGCTATATGCTCTGAGATTTACTATAAGTATATAACCATGGCTATACACTATTTATATTTGCCTGTTCATTAAGGCCAAACTCAAGACTTTTGCCACATGATGGCAATCAGTTTTATCGGTGGAGAAAACCAGAGTGCCAAAAGTGAACCGTGGCCCTCTGGCACGTTACTGACAAACTTTCCCATTTGTGAAATATATGCATATATGTCCACACCTTGTTGCGTCAAAATATGTACCTTTCATATCTACATGAATGTAAATATATCAGGATTTACAATTGTTTATTATTTTAAATGAAATGAAATTAGATAATGGTGGGATAATGTAGTTTTGTAAATATTCAGGTGTATTGTGGCTTGTAACATCTGTCGTATTCCTTATTGAGCATATGCCACGCTTAATGACTTATGCCACAAATAATGCATTAAGCGTCTGTGTACAATTCTAACCTAATATCTTCATTTATGTCAGTAAACAAAATGCTTTCTTTCATTACAATGTACATGTATTTATTGCTTTAGGTACCAGCAATACACTTACATGGCTGTTGAATTGATATGTCACTATAAACATAATTCTAGGGTTGTGTTTAATATTCATTTAAAGTTATTGCTGTTTAAGAAATTTTCTAGTGTATGGCAGGAGAGAGACAAGCGACTTATTACCAGTGCTAGCTTTAAGATCTAATACTAGTTCAAACGTGCAGCCTATAACATACAAATATATAGTTGTACCTTGGAATATTCTCCGAGATGTATTTATCGGAGGAGAAGTATACCAGAATAATATTTGGAAATTTTACCAGTTTAAAGATACGGGATGCTTTACATGGAACAAATTACATACTTGCAATTTCGGTCTGCGTGCCCCGGTGTTGATGAAGTGATAAACACTAGGCAATGTAAACATGACCTAATTCCGACACTTGGTTTTTGGATTCAAGCGCGTGATACATATTCCATTTTAACTGATAAACTGATTTCTTTCAGGAGTTATCAAGGTGATAATAAGTCTGATGCTGAAGTTATTACTTCCTTTGTGCATATGTTGGTTGGGGGATGTGTTGTATGTTAGTTCCACATGACATCGGCTGCAAGATACGGAGATATACACGTACGCATCGTCCCTGTCCATTGTTGTATCTGACGTAGGATAGAGTGTGATACCATCTGATGACCTGAATATCGCTTCTATCGCTTCTAACGTACATTTCATCCCAGTTTACCTTGAAATTGACATTGTGTATATTTCCGAGGCAGCTCGACATCACTATTGTCAACCCGTTCGCCCAGGAAAGTTGCACCTTGCCGGGAAGTTGGATATATACCACAGTTGGCATACCGTGCCCACTGCTGTTTGTCACTTACAGGACTCGCATCCTTTTGATTTGTGAATTCCCCAGAATTGTGAATTCTATATTTACGTGGACTGACTTGCCTTTGGAACCGAGATATTCCATCTGGGTTTGGACGCTGTCACCAGTAAGAAACTATATATATATTTTGTAATTAGCTGTATTGTTTTTTTTATATTATTGTCAATTGTACTATTTGTCTGTTTTGTTCAAATATATGTATTGAACTTATTCAAGTGTCTTTGTGTTTCTTTGTTTGATCTTGTGTAAGGCCTATCTCTGTCTGAGAGTTAAACAAGCCATTTGTTTATCATTTTTCCTCCCCGATAGTAGTACTCTTACACAACACACAACACAATCTACAAGGCCAGATATGTATGCGACGTATGCAGAAACATTCGGTAAATTGTGTCCAAGTAGGGATAGTTCACAATATCAAAATGGAAACTATCCCTCTCGTCGAAAAGTCGGCGATCAGAATAGATTCTTGTCCCGTTTGACGTACGCCATCTGCACCAGCCGAAGCTATATCCAAAAATTTGTTCTGGACTGTGAGTCTTCTTTGTAAGATAATCTGTAGGTGCTTAAGATACTGTAGTTTAATTTATCTCAACAATTATGCCCTTGAGTATTCCTCGTAAGTAACATCAGTGCACGTTTTACCTTATTCTTTCAAAGTTTTATGGTGCTAGAGGCATGTAACTACACGAAACTGAGATCATTTAAAGGAAAAGTCGCTGTGTAGGTAAAACGAATCGGGGTTCTTTTCTTGCTATTCTTTTTAAAATTATTTGTGGTATTTACAAAACATCAGCTATGTGGGCTTTGTGGAAGTATCATTGTATATTCACATGTTACCCCCTTCCGTTCTATAGGTGTGGAGTCAATGAAAGCACCGCTAGGGTATTCGAGCCAATTTTCAGGTAAGTAATTTTGATTTGTTTCTTTTCTTTGCCTATGATATAATATTGTCTCGAACCGTACATTGGTCTTGACATCACAGTAATCATCCCGGTTCGCCCTGTAAATTATATTCGCACGCGTGGTATGAAGAGGATGAGACAAGTGTAGTTATTGAAGTTGTAGTTCCCCGTCCCCTTGTAACATAAATTTTTCTTATTTCAAAAGGGTTATATTTGCGTGTCTTACAAGCCGTGTTGGACTATATCACCTTAATAACCATACCAGCCTCCGTTGCTCAGTTGGTTTTCGTGCTAGCGCATCGTAGTAACCCAGGCTGCCTTCGTAAAAGTTACATATTCTTTTGTCCGGCTTAAAACACCAATCAAATATATAAATTCATTAATCATACCAAAACCCAAATCAAAACATTAGCTTCCACACATGTTGACTTACCTTGGGTAAAGTGGATGATTTTAGGAATTGTCTTGTGACCATGTATGCAGCCTGTGATGATTTCAATATAAAACCCTAAAGCATGAAGAACAAAGGCTAGACCACTGAGGTCAGTGTGATAGAAGGCAAACCGTCACACCTAACAGGTGAATTCCGGCCTCTTGTCAGTTCCTTTCGACAAACGTCCTACATCAAATGTCCATCTGGAATAAGGCAAAGAAAATGTTCGTGATAATAATTATAATAGCTTAGACACCACCTGTCTAGATTTATCTTTACGTTTCAAATCAGGTTTCCTGTAAACTCAATCTTACACTGAAGGTATGACTTCATTAGTGCACTCCTTGGTCCAGGGTTTATTATATATTAATTTCAGATGACATCGGCTGCCCGATATGGGGATATACACAGGGATTACATTTGCCTGAATACAAATTTCAAGAATTGTATTGTGCCCATGCAAGCGTCTGACGACATAAAATCCTAGAGCAGGGAGAACAAAGGCCAGACCAATTACGGATTTAATCAAATAGAAGAAAAACAACTGCGAAAGGTTCCAAACGCGTCAATACATAAGGATTGTTCAAAGGCCAGGATAACACCCAAGTTTAAACTACACAGTCCCTATTATTATATATTGTAATTCACATTTTACATTACACATGTATTCCGAAGACACCCCCCTCCTCCAAGAACGAGTGAAGTACATAAATAAATATTCCTATATGGTTTCAAGTACACCATTTGCAACTGACGAAGCTATATCCAGGAATTTCTTCTAGGGCATGAGTGTCTTCGTAAGACAAGTTGAACGTGCTTAAGATACTGTATTTTGTATTATCTCAGTAATTATGTAATTGAGTATTCCTTCTAAGCAAGTAACATGAGTGGATGTTTAACCTTATTCTGTCAAAGTTTTATGATTCTGGAGGGGTGTAAGGTGTTACTGCTTAAGCAAGGACATGGAAGATTATAATATCTGAGGTTGTTATTGTGAAACTGAAAACCAACAAAAAACACGTATGTCACAGTGCTTCCAGTATGGTTTTATTCACATGGAATTGATTATGAAAACCCAAACAGTGTTGTACCCAGGGTAAAATCCTGTGACATATATACAAGGAATATACCCCCACCCACCCTACCTCTTCCAAAGGGAGTCATATACTGTACAAGTATATGGTAATGCAATTGGAATACCCATTAACCAGACGCCTTTTAAATTCACATGTTCTAGTTTCGTTGCAAGTAAATGTGATAGTGTCTCCCCTAATAGTCTTCAACTCGATTCCTTTTCTTGGCAAGGTTCGCTTTGTTATAAGAAAACTCTGCTGTTATCAGTTTTTTATGTAATAATCCAGGAATACAGAGTTCTTGCAGCTGTTTCATTGCAGCTGAAATATCGAATCAGAAATCCTTTCAATGAAATTCTTTATGATCGTTATCGACGCTTTACGCGAAAGATGAAGATAATACTGACATGGCAATACTATATGGCGCTTTCCGGTCACAGACGGTATTACATTCTAGACCGAAGGGGGGGGGGGGTAAGGGGTTCAGACATTTGGAAATGGAACCAGGCGCTTGTGGGCTTGGTTTCTTTGCCCATGGGTATAATGTTTCCTCGAGTACTATTTGTACAATATGGCAATGGATTTTAATGACCAGACAAAAAAAAAATCTTCTGTCATCCCCAAGCCTCATGCTTTGAGGAACGTCAGCCCAGTTCGAACTTCGCTATATATCGCTACAGCGGTTCATTTCTCTGTTAAGTGTCAGGCCAAATAACAAGAAGAAACGGCGATCATTAAAAGGACACTTGGGTCGTTATGTAGGTAAAAGGAGCCTGGCCTCTTGTCATGCTATTCCTTTTGGAAGTATTCGTGGCGTTCACGGAGAGTGTCAGTGAAAAATGTGTGTTGTGTGTGGAAGTCACAGATATATAGGTTGTTATTTAATTTAGAACAAAGATTTTAACCCTGTGTGCTGTTTCCTAATAATCTTTTCCGTCATACATACGGGCTTTGTTGAAGTATCGCTTTTTCTTATCATGTTAACCGCTTCTGTTCTATGTTTACCTTTCTATCCGGAAGTTCAATACGAAGGCGCACTAAGAAGTCCAATTTCTGTGTGGGACGAATCGGGTAAGTAATTTTGATTTGTTTCTCGTTTGGCCTGTGGAGTAATGCTGAACCATACTTTGCTCATATAACAACAGTGTTTTAAAAGTACAGCAATTATCGGTGTTCGTCCTTTAGAGTATAACTGCAGAAGTGGAATCACGAAAAGAAAAGGAATAAAAAGGGAAAGGAAAATAACATGTAGATAATGAGTTAAAAAGTTATGTTTTACATTATTAAACAGAAACAATAACTTTTACCCAGCTGTTAAATTCATATCGTGATGACGAAGAATATGTAATGAAACAAATAGATGTGATTGACAAAGAGGAGAAAAATATTTCAGGGTAACACCTATTTTCTGAATGACAGGTTTAACAAGACTTGATGTTGTAGCTGCCCATGGTCTTGTAAAATATATACCTATCTCAATAGGGATTACATTTGCCTGAATACAAATTTCAAGAATTGTATTGTGCCCATGCAAGCGTCTGACGATATAAAATCCTAGAGCAGGGAGAACAAAGGCCAGACCAATTACGGATTTAATCAAATAGAACAAAAACAACTCCCAAAGGTTCCAAACGCGTCAATATATAAGGATTGTTTAAAGGCCAGGATAACACCCATGTTTAAACTACACAGTCCCTATTATTATATATTGTAATTCACATTTTACATTACACATGTATTCCGAAGACACACCCCTCCTCCAAGAACCAGTGAAGTTACATAAATAAACATTCCTGTATGGTTACAAGTACACCATTTGCAACTGACGAAGCTATAGCCAGGAATTTCTTCTAGGGCAGGAGTTGTCTTAATAAGACGGTTTGAACGTGCGTAAGATACAGCGATTTTTATTTTCTTAGTAATTATATCCTTGTGTATTCCTTCTAAGCAACTACCATGAGTGGATGTTTAACCATATTCTGTCAAAGTTTTATGATGTAGAGGCGTGTAAGGTGTTACTGCTTAAGCAAGGACATGAACGGTTATATCTGAGGCTGTTATTGCAACAGTTCAGGTCGACAGTAATGTATTTTACAGTAGCCCAGGACCTGCCCATCGAAATCACTTGTCAGGCTGTCATGTTAAGGAGTTTACCCTTTGCACGATCAGCTTTCCCCACACTTTAAAGTGGATTAGATATCAACTGTTCTATCACGTGAATATAACTGACTTTATGTGTGTCGGGAAAACCTGGCAAAGTTGCGACATTTCAGACGACTTAGTAAATATTGAGTGGTATTTTATAGAAGAAAAGAAAGGAAGAAGCATGAAGGAGGAGTAGCTATTCACTATAATACGTGTGTTAATGTCAGTCGACGAAAAGATTGGGAAAATGAAACTGAAATGGCGTGGATCAACGTGAAACTTGTGTTAATGTCAGTCGACGAAAAGATTGGGGAAATGAAACTGAAATGGCGTGGATCAACGAAAAACGTCTGTTCATTGCTGTCTGCTATCTCCCGTATATTCAATCTGCTAAGGAAAGGGAGTTTTTCATTAATAATCTAGATGATTCTATCACATCTGTTTTAAAAGAAAATGCAGATGTATTATTCATTTTGGGAGACTTCAAGGACAAATGTACCAAATGGTATGATTTCCACGACAAGATTCAACTAAAAATGAGTTTGTTTGACTTGATCACGGAAAACAATCTCTTTGAACTTACTGAAGCTGCCACTAGGTGTAATGACGAAATTGGTTATATCTTAGACTTAATTATTACTGATAGTATTGTATATATAGATGACTATGATGTGGCGGCGCCACTTGCCAACCTTGACCACTGTACTATCTATTGTACAGTACAAATCGCTCAATATGACAGACCTAAGGCTTTTAAAAGGCATGTTTGGGACTATAAATGTGCCGATAGTGGGTTGATGCCATCTCTTGTCTGTTACGCCATGGGATGTAATTGATCAAATCTTTACTGATATTAATGACAAAGTTTATGTTTTTTATGAACACAGCTGGAGAAAAATTATTCTCATTCAATACTCATTCACCAGCACGCAGTTAAAAATGTTGCACAGACACACAAATTTTGCACTTACCTGTAGGATAAATTGGAAGATTTGGAAACTACTCTCTTTTGACACAGTCTTGTGTGTACACGTACCTCTGGTACTTTTCAGACTATACTTTGAAGTGGTCCATTGAGTAATTTGAAAAACTCTTTTTCCACCCTATTGTTCTGTATTTATACCTTAACCAAATTGTTAGGCACCCCAAGTGAAGCAACCCCAATTTGGTTGACTGAACTCCAGCATCAGACATAATACCTGAGACTGAGCATATGCCAGGCTTAACGACTTATGCAACAAATAATGCATTAGGCGTCTGTATAAAATTCCTACCTAATCTCTTCCTTCATATCAGTAAATAAAATATTTTATTTTATTACAATGTACATGTATTTGTTGCTTTAGGTACCAGCAATACACTTATATTGCTCGCTGTTGTCACTGGTGGTTACTTTTCTAGCCTGGTGTCTTTAATACATATCCTTATGAGTCTGAATCTAAGAAAAACTATTGAATAGATATGTCACTATATTCACAATTCATGGCTTGTGTTTAATATTCATTTAAAATATTGCTGTTTAAGAAATTTGCTAGTGTATGGCAAGAGAGTGACAAGCGACTTATTACTAGTACTAGCTTTCAGATCTAATACTAGTTCAAACCTTCAGCCTGTAACATGCAAATATATAGATGTACCTGAGAATATTCTCCGAGTTGTATTTATGAGAGGAGATGTATACCGGAATGATACTTAGAAAGTATACCAGTTTAAAGAAGCAGAATGCTTTGCATTGAACAAGCTATGTACATGTAGTTTCAGTCTGGCAGTCCCCCTGTCGTGTTGATATACTGGTAAACACTAGGCCATGTAAACATGACCTAATTCCGACACTTGGTTTTTGGATTCAAGCGCGTGATACTTTTCCCATTTTAAGTGATCAATTGATATCTTTTTAGGAGTAATCAAAGTGAGGATAAGTCTGATGCTGAAGTTATTACTTCCTTTGTGCTTATGTTGGTTGGGGATGTGTTGTATATTACTTCCATATGACATCGGCTGCAAGATACACGTATGCATCGTTCCTGTCCAATGTTATGTCTGATATAAAATAGAGTGTGATACCATCTGATGCCCTGAATATTGTTTTGGCAACACATTAACAGTGTTCCAACAGATGCTCCCATCAAACTGAACATAACTGTGATTATCGTTCTCCATCAGATGTAGAACAGAAGTTCCCCTATTTGCAATAAAGGGGTCGATGAAACCAAACAAAAGAAATCGTTAACACGATTGACTGCAGCACCACCTTAGTGCGCGTACCCAGAGAACTAAACACTTTATGGTGACAAACGTAATTAACAGCTCGTCAATATCACAAAACTAATTGACGAAAAGCAGAATGGTGTGTTCCCACTTGCTTGGGTTGATGATTAGAAAGTGGTAGCGCTATATTTCCATGCGGAATATTATTGCGCACAAGCTAAAAACCAATGAAATTAATGAATAAATGCATATTTTATATGGTTCCGCCACTCCCAGTGACCAAAACTGTATCGAAGAATTTCTTGTGGCACGTGAGTCGTTTTCATAAGATATTTTGAAGAATTTAAGTAAGTAACATCGGTGAATTGTTTACTCCATTCTACTCATGCGACGATTCTAGGGGCGTGAAGTTGTTACTGCGTAAACATTTACATGAACAGTTAAGTGTAACACGTAAACGGAGGTAAATTGACACGATTAAAGACTACAGCGCAGAGAGGCCGTATTTCATTACATACTTGTGCCAACTATGACACTGTCGTGGCTGCTCTAGATTTGCCCTTTTTGCTGGAGTATTAAACATCCTGACATTAAAAATAAATGTGACAGTACGTCCCACAGTAGTCTTCAGCTCGATTCGACATATTCGCGTGGCTGTTTTTACATTTTAAGATCCTTGTTGTCAGTTCTTTCATGTAATAATCACGGCTACAGAGTCCTATTACTGGTTGATAGCAACTGAAATATGAAATCAAAAGCATTCCGGACCTTATTCTTAACGATTGCCTAAGTAGCGTTAACCCATAAACATTCATTGATTCTTTATGATCGCCATAGGTGTTTTACAAAAAAAATTGCACTTGAATTAACACTGAAGAATGTATGTAGCAATTTTCAGTAACTCAGTTCTCTTTCATTCTTTAGCAATGTTCAAGCCTGAAACTGCTTCACGACAGAAGGAAACGAAATTGAGTGCAGGTAAGTTTGTTTTTCCCCTCAGGCTTCGGTATAAGTATGTACTGCAAAATCTTTGAGTTTCAAAAGCTGTCCTTGCTTACTGTAGGTATAGTTGACTACACAGAAATACATATATTAGAATGACATGACATAGAATGACATAATCCTTTATAGCAACTGAAATATGAAATCAGAAGTATTCCGGACCGTATTCTTAACGATGGCCTAAGTAGCGTTAACCCATAATCACTCATTCATTCTCTTTGATCGTCATCGGTGTCTTTTTCCCCTCTGAGTTGTTTGGAGCATTCCTTTGGTCACGTGACATTGGGTTTAATGGTATCAGAACGGGAGGAAAAAATGCTGCAAACATCAGGCCTTGTGCTGTAAGGGGCCTCAGCGGAGCTCGGGAATGACTATGCTGCCCTGTAGTCGTGGACTTCTCCGTGAAATACCAGGCGGAACAAGAAAATAAGATCATTAAAACGACACATAAGTGGTACTGAAAAGGGAAAACGAATCAAATTTTTTCACGTTGTGTATTCGCAATGCGGTTCCGTGGCATTCAAAAAAATCCTAGGTGAAAAATGTAATGAGTGTCCTGTAATTTGAATTCGAACCTATTATTTTGGTTATTTTAAAGCAAACATGTTAACCGCCCTTGCTGTTGGTATAATGTTTATAAAAACAAGTAGATAAAGTACACATACGGTTAGCTCGGGGACCCAATCAGGAATGTAAGTTTGATTCGCATCGATCCCATGTCCCGGGTGTAATGTTGTTTGGAACATTACTTTGGTCATATCACAGCTGTGTTTTAGTTCCCAGGCTTAGCGTGGTAAGGTATATCCGGCCAGGTTTTAACAAGAAACATAAATGAATATAACGATATATGAATACTCAGTTAGGAAATAGTAATGAATAAAATTAAAACCCACTAATTATAAATACTGTATATTATTGAACTTGATTTTTTTATACGGATTATACTATTCACCAGTAAATTCGTCCGAAAAACAAAGAGAAAGACTATGACGCATTGGATTGCAGAATATTTCTATTTCGATTTACCTTTATTTTTCTAGAGCCCACTGCTGAGCCTGAAACATCTTATCCGTCCACTACATCGGCCGCCACGGAAAAGACGAAGGCCTCGTCACCCGCTGATGAGGCTAAGCACAAACAATCGGGTTATTAAAGGTAGCCGTCTATTACAAGTAACTTCAGAACATGATGTCATTTCTCCATACTTAGGAAACTCGATTAAAAACATACAGGCTATTGACAGAATTTCGTGAATCTTTGATAAAAGTCTTACTTATTCCATTCTGAATTATCAGGTATATATTATATCTCTCTTTGAAGTAATTATCATTGAGATATACACGTACATGCACAAATTTAATAAGGCGAAATGGGGCACTCGCTGGCTGGATTTAAGATCCTTGAAATGCTCACTTCCTCTACTGTGGTACGTGAGAAGCTCTGCTAGCGACCTGACGACGATAAAGGGCTTCGCTAGAGTTCTGTCCAGGTTCTTCTCAACGTAATGTTGGCCGTCGGCATGTGCATGTAAGTGAGAAGCTCTGCTAGCGACATCACGATGATACAGGGCTTCCCTAGAGTTCTGTCCAGCTTCTTCTCAAAGTAATGCTGGCCGTCGACGTATGCATGTAAGTGAACACGACGTAGGGAAGAAGAAAAAAAAAACGATTAAAAGAGCTAAATAAAATAAATCAATGAAAGTATAAAGAATTAGACACTTAGAACTGGCAGGTTAATGGGTGATGTGCAGGTCAACCATGACTTTGTTAGACGCGGCTTATTCCATCACTTACATGCATACATGCACACTGGCCCCACTGAGACCCCAGCAAACTCCAAGGAACAGGACCCTAGAGACACAAGAAAGACAGAACGACGTTACTGTAGGTCCCGATACATAATATTCTTGGCGTCGAAACGGATATTCATATACAAGCCCTCAACCATAATGGGCTTAGCAGGTCAATAATCGCAAAACCGGTTTCCAAAATCGACAATTAACACAAACCACAAAAATAAAAGAAAATATAATCAGATATAAGAATTAGGACGGAGTCGTGCAAAGAGAAGGCGTCAGCTGAATACGTTCCTCTATCATCAATGTTTGACGTGTCAATGGCTCGAAGTCCTGCTGCACATTAGCGCCACCTCACGGCATTAACGGAAGTAGGGAAATGTGTAGAAGGCAAACAAAACTTTAACCCATTAATAACATAAATCTCATTATATTTTCCAGCTTAATTCCAGCAATTTGGTGACTTCACCTACATCTGATGAGCGTTCCAGATGTTGTCGTCGGGAGATTCCAGCTGACGTTCAGGGATTTTCATCATGACATCATCTATCTAAACAGAGTTGAATTTGAACTGGCGAAGTCAATGATCAAGAAGATGCCGTTATTCTGCTACCTGCCATTAGTTTATTTGTTTTGCACTTAGCGTTCGGTTCACCTTAGCTTGTTTGACATATTTTCATGTTACGGAAAAGTTTTGATATCCGAACAACCTCATTTGTTATCTGGATTATTTGTTTGTCTTCTTGTGGTTTAATGGCTGCTGCCATTGACATCTTCACATCCATTTCTTTTTGTGAATATAGAAATACTTTCTTTCTGCTTTATGAATAGAAATTTTATTATTTTCCCTGCGCAAAGAATAAAAAAATGTAATGCGTATTTAGTCCACAACGTTTCATAGGAATATTTCTTGTGCACAGTTGGAGTGAATTGTTATTTGCTATCCCTGCAATGCGCAGTAACTGCTTGTAATATTGTAATAAACCAGAAGGGAGTTTCGAGTCCACATAACCGGGATTTCTTCGCTGCAGGACAAACAAACCCACGTGGCTGCGTTAAAGCATTGTAACATTGGATAGTCACACAATTTAGCCATCCAGGCGTATTTTATCCAACTCTGAGACTTTACAGGGGCTTACGAAGAGTTTTGAATCGAACATTTAGAAAGATACACTTAAGCGTTTAAAACTGAGGCGAATCATTGACTGTCACAGAAGTTAAATGTTGAGGCATGGCTACTGTTTATCTCACATATCACCCGTTCTGCTTATGCGTACTACTGCACCGCTGGAAACAGTTGCCTGGCTTGTACCTGGGCTGTTTCAAAACCTACGAGACGAAAGAAAAAAACAATCTGTGCCTAAGGTCAGATTTGATGGACCAATTTCATTAATAAAGTTAGCATTGCAAACTCCTAAAGCATAGTTAGGTTGATCGAAGTGATTTGCTTGACCAAAAGAACATAACGTGGATATAATCTAATAGGTCAAGTCATTAGGAACGTTTCCTGCAACGTTGGTTATGTAGACATCCAAAAGTTCAAATTCAACATTTAAATGTTCAATATTTCCATACGTGCCTGCCTTTGTGATTTTAAAAAGTAGCTGCAAATATATGCACGATATGCTGTTGTTTGCTACTTTTCGAGTGCAAATTATTGGTTTTAATATTTCTTATATTTTTGTATGCTTTCCATATCGGTTCAGTTTCATGTTCCCATGCTTATGTACATGTTATGGTACGTCCTTTTAACGGAATATTGTAATATAATGGCACCCGTCTTTCTGGGATCTACACTTTGATCATGGATAACCAGTTGAAGAATTTTTGTTGGACAGTTTTATTTTTTGTGGAATACATTTTCAACATGATTCCTGTGCCTTAGTGGATCCAACTTTATGTACCCAGTATAAGGTTTAGCTTTTAAAGACGTCGCAAGATATATAAGAGACTTATGTAATGATAACCGTTCAATGTATTTTACCCTTGAATATCATATAGAACGGAATGGCCAATTAACATCGAGGTGGAGCTATGTCTGAGACGATATTAGCTTTCTCAACTGGAATTTATATTTGGATAATGTCTGAAAAATGCAGAACTGTATGGTCATACTGAGCACATTTTGTATTTCCGAATGTTAATCTTTTTTTTCTTAAATATTAGTTGTGTACAGCTTTGTATTGGTAAATGATTATTTGATTCCTATCGTTATAATCGAACATAGTATGTATTACAATATCCGAAGAGCCCTTGGAAGGAAAGTTTGACAACAGTGGAATGGCGTCTTGCTGTCTGGGTTTCTTTGCTTATTTCGTATGCAAATCAGGCAACGATGACTTAAGGAATCTTTCTCCTTTATGTATATGCATATTTTCCTTAGATACGGAAAGAACACTATAAATGAAGTAGAGGTTTGTCGTTTGCTCTTTGAGGCAGATGTGAATTATTGTCAAAGGCACTATTAGTTACAATTGCATAACCAATATAAAATGTTATATATAACAACAATTTTACAACATATGTAACAAATTATCCATCTATTGTCATTTTTGTTCCACTGGAAGAAATGTTTTTGGGTAATATTATTAGTCCGTTCGAGGCATAAAACTAACCAAATATTTCGTTTTACACTTATCTAACTGCCGGCTCATTTTATGTTCTCATAAATTACAGCCCTTAATAATTCTTAACCTGTAATTAATAATCTTTAATCCTTAACCTTAAACTTGGTAAATCCGGTTACTTATTTTTGTATGTGTTTTTAACACCAAGATAACTGTTCTTGTGCTTTAATGTATATAGTCATTGAAGTCATGTCTCTGAAAGGAGTGAAAATATTTTTGTATGATTACATATAGATATGTAATCGAAAATATGACGGTGTGATGTGTTTGATTGTAATATTAATTCGTTCTCAAACACCTGATAGTACTACTCGGTCATTACTCGAATAAACAAATGAGAATGGCTTTTATTCCAGTCGGTAACGTTAGACAAGTTTGGCCACACTAAAGGTGAACATGCAGAGTCCCACTGCGTCAATAAAAATTTGATCGGCTACAAGTTTCTGCTGACTACTGCTGTAGTTGTAAGTATGTGCATGGAGACCAAATTAACAATCACATTGTCGGCCTTGAGGATTTACCAAAAGCCGACAAAATGGAACCAGATGAAATAAAAGGATACAATGATTTCAACACAATTTTTGATTGTTCTGTGCTTTTGTGAAACAAAACATTTTGTGTTGAAAATGACTTGAAATTCTTCACGTTGTCATCTCCGTGACCTCAGCGCATGTCGACTCCGTAACAGGTGAAATCCGGCCTCTTGTCAGATTTGTGCACATAGGATTTCATTTGAAGGTGTTCATGTGAAAATTAACTTATACGTTCACGCGTGATGGGTAGCCGAACCTGTGTGATGAAGCCATGATTTCACGATAAGTGATTGTAAGTTCGTAACTGTATACTGTCAGATAGGTGGTTTTCCTCGAATGTACACTCTTCTGTGATTTTGGGCAATAAAGGTAACTGACTTTTCCACAGAATTGACTTGGTCTCGTTTTTCGTTAGGACAGAAAAATTTAGGGGAGATATAACTGTTGACAGTGCAGAGAGAGCACTGTTTACAGAATAGTAAAATGTGCAAGATTCAACAAGAAATATTCGGAAATCCCTCTGGAATGTCAGAAAAGTTGCCACCTTTCTAAGCGCAGTTGTACTTTTGTGTACTGCTTCACCATCAAGATAATTTCTGTAGCAACTTGTGAAATTCCTCTAGTTTACAGGTACTCACACATGTACAGGTAGTCACGGCCTATTGGACAAGGAATGTAAGTCGTGCGGACTGCTTAGCAGAGTCAGTAGCTGCAACGGAAAATAGTTCTGCAACAGAACTGGGAACTAGATCAACTTTCTGATCAAAGGAGTATACGAACACTGCAGTGGCCAAATTCGGGACCACTAGTAACCCTCTCCACTACTTCCCCTCTTCTGGAACAACCTGGAAATTAGACAGAAAACTGGTAAAGAATAAAAACCCAGTTCAGTCAAACATCCATGGTGCATGCATCAGGGTCAGGTTTCACGGAGTCTGATTTATTTGTTTGTTTAGCTTTGATGCAAACAGATCAACTTTTGAAATAACTATCAACAATGTAATTGTATCCATGTATGCTTGGGTTTACGTCGTACTCAACAATATTTCACCCATATGACTACCAGGAATCTTTACAATGCAGCCACTGGAAAATCATGCCGAAGACATCAGACATGACACCACACCCAGTCACATTATACTGATACCGGGCACTCCAAGACCGTTTTCTTGCTCTAACCTCTCAGTGTTGAACTCCTAGCGAGGCAGCAACACGTTCCATTTTTAAAGTCTTTAGTATTACCCGATCCGGATTTGATCGTGGATGTCCCGACCTCGAGGCGGACACTCTAACCACAAGGCCACCGAGGTGAACAATGTAATCATCACAAATATGCTTGACAGCTACTGTCTTTGTCTTTTTCAATCTGTCTGCAATAGACGAGTCCACACGCGGCAAGCTGTCATCGCGTCAAAATCTCTAATAGAACAAGTTCTCGGTCTTAAGATATCTACACGGGGAATTCTATTTTTCAGCCTACTTTTGTGTTTATTTCACTTGTCATCCCTGCAAAAAGAATTTATAGAAATTCCCTTAAATAATTCTATGGATTCTGATCAGTATAGAGTATACTAAAACTGTAGTAGAAAAATCCGTTACCACTACTGCTACTCTACTGCTTCTCCACCTTCTGGAATACCTTGGAAATCATAAAACTGATGAACAATAAAAACTCAGTTCAGTCCCACTTATGATAAAAACATCCATGGCGCATGCATCAGGGTCGGGCTTCACGGAGTCTTATTTATTTTTTTGTTTAGCTTTGATGCAAACAGATCAGCTGTTGAATTAACCATCAACAATGTCCTTATTATGTAGATTTAATGTGCCTTCCTGCGGCACGCGAATCCATGCCGCCAAAATGCTACCGCCACCAGAGCATAATGCCGAAGACACCAGACATGACACCCCACCCTGTCACATTATACTGATACCGGGCCGTCCAATCCCGTTTCCTTGCTCTAACCTCTCAGGGCCGAGCGCCAAGCGACGCAGCGAAATTTTGTTACCATTTTCAAAAGTCTTTGGTATGACCCGACCAGGGGTTATTCCCGGATCTCGCGATCCCGAGACGGACGCTCTAACCACCAGGTCACCAAGACGAGCAATGTAGTTATCAGAAATATGCTCGGCAGCTATTGGTTTGTCTTTTTCAATCTGTGTTTAATAAAGAGGACTAAATACCACACCCGACAAGCTGTCATCGTGTCAAAATCTCTGATAGAAGGAGTTTTCAGTTTCAAGATATCTACATGAGGAAATCTATTTTTTCAGCCTCTTCCTTTGTTTATTTCACCTGTTATATTTAATGAGTTTGAGCTCAAGTCGAAGTTTGTAAATTTCTTTATTGGTCTGAACAGAGATTTGAAAAGAGATTATAAAAGTCCACAGAAAAAAGATGATTTGATTTGATTGGTGTTTCATGCCGTACTCAAGAATATTTCACTTCTACGACGGCGGCAAGCATAATGGTAGGAGGAAACCGGCCAGAGCCAGGGGGAAACCCACGACCATCAGCAGGTTGCTGGCAGACCTTCCCACAGAAAGAAGAGTAAACCCGAAGCAGCGACGTCGGTGAGATAGCTGACAAATGGCCAAACGTTACTGTTAAGAATCGACCTCTTGTCAGTTTACCTCAGAGTGTTATTCTAACTGTTCATTTAACGGTTTAAGACGTAACAACTTACAGGCCCTCTACACCACGGCTGAAGGAGAATTAAGTTAAAAAATACAGTGATATTAAATGCAATTTATTAAACGTCCTTGGTCCAGATATAATCTTGAAAACTACTCACAGAAAAACAATGTGTTATCCATGTAAGCTGACGATTTGGGAGTTCCAAAATTCGGAGCTATTAGTGTTAGGACTGAACCTGGCACTTGGTCTCATTTTAGCCAACGTTTCTCACTCAATACCCTACAAATGCAAGGGAATGTGAAAAGAGATACTGTGTAAGTGTGACTCTTTACTAATATATATGTTTGATGATGAGGTCTTGGGAAATTAATTTGTGTGTTATTAACACCTCAGAAGCAACGAAAGCAATAGAATGATGTTACCTTCTGATGAGAGACCACAAACCCTTTGCCAGTAAAACGTTTGGTTCTCAATAGTATTGTGACGAAAATTTATTGATATGCTCGTATTTATATCAGATTGACTGGTAATACAACGACAACACGAAAATGCCGCAAAATATTAATAAATGATGTTGTCTGCAACCTGTTATCGATCCTTAAAACTCTGACACGACCCTACATGCTTGGAGTTAGACACACGTCAATATTTCCTGGCTGTACGGGTTTTGCTACCTGAGTGACAGTCAGTTATACCCAAAGACCATTTCACCCAAGAACATTGAACTGTGAGTCTTCCTACGTATTGCATACATGCCTGAAATTTTATTGATAATGAAAATGACTTATAAGAGGAGTTTCGGGAGCTATTTCAGAAAAAGAGATGTGATGTTGACAACTGGTACAAGTGTCAAATTTCGGTAATCGATTGTCACCGATTTTCGGTATAAAAACGTAACGAGCATTGATTTAGCATGCATAGTTTATTAAATGGGTATGTACTGCCTGGATTTGTATGGTCTTACCTGGGTTAGAAGTCTTTTAAGTATTATTTTCGACTGATTTTGATAAATACGAAAACTGCTCAAGTGTGAAAATGGTGTCCTTAGAACGAGTTTATAGTATCTGTGTCTTTCAAGTTAATGTTTAATGTACCATAATTTGATAGGAATTACTGAGTTTTTCTTTCCGTGTGCATACAGAAAATTACACTGGATTGGCCATGTTTGCTTCGTTATCGTCATAAATTGTGGGCAGTGCATAGTAAAGGACAAACTCTGCGGTCTGTACGTCAGCCAATCAGAACTCTGGGTTTTAGGTAGTTAGCACTGTATACCCTGTCTCCACGCTCTAAAAGGCAATCGTTATAGCCTTTGACAGATGGTCACGCAGACTTTCGACAGACAAGAATAAAGGCAAAGAAAAGATCAAGACAGCCCCAAGGAGTTAATTAAAAGGTATTGCAGGTGAAAATCAAGA
The DNA here is from genome assembly GCA_016165875.1 of Acanthopleura granulata. Lineage (NCBI taxonomy): Eukaryota > Metazoa > Mollusca > Polyplacophora > Chitonida > Chitonidae > Acanthopleura > Acanthopleura granulata. Next base: position 646,612 of record JABBOT010000041.1, read on the forward strand.
TTTGTTGAACTACACAGTTACAGAGAAGCTCAACATACTGGGGACTCTGGCAGGCATCAGCAGGGATCGGGGTAGAGACTGACAGAGATCGCCGAACATCCAAGAGGAGTTGACCTCGATTCGCAGAGGGCGGAGTTAGCATACGCTGATCGGGCGGGAATTTGCATGACCAGGCGTGAGATACACCGATCTGGCGGGATTTTAGCAGTGGGCTGTGTATTACGCATGAAAGGGTTTAGCGTTATGCTGAAGAAATTTAGACTGTAGGAGATACTGGGTTATTACCTCAGCATTAAACTATCCGTGAGAACTACGGTTGTGTAGAAATCCCAGCTCATGTACCTGTCGGGATAATTTTAAACCTCTAAAAACGGTTCGTCTGCTAAAGCCGTATGAACAAGCTCGCAAGAGTTGTGCCCCTTGAAACTGCCTCTAACACATGGTATTGGTGATTCTGAAGGAATCTTTGCTGATTTGACTGTGTATCTGTGAATAAATGGATTTCACTGCTTGGTGATCGAACTGTAAAATAATTCTTGGAATCTTCTCTTCTCCTATTACTTCTGATTCATTAAAATAACTCATACGTTAGGGTTTTGCTCCACGTGACACATTGTAATAATTAATACTGGAAAAAACCTTTGGTGTTATTAATTGGATAAAAGCAATTAATGATTGGATTGGAGGGTAAATCCATACTTTCGTAGTGGTATCTCCAACTACCCGAGTTAAATCTCTTTCTCATACGCTACCACATGTAAGACATTTTTATCTCGGAGTCGATAGAGATTAACTGATTGTAATAATGTAGAATAATAATCTAGGGGTCCCATTTTTTGATTAATCAAGAGTAAATCGTATCTCCATGTTACAGGCAAAGGGAGATCATTCTCATTTTTAATGATGTAAGCATTACACAATTTATAATGGCAATGCTGTCAATGACATTCCCAGCCCTTCAATACAATTCTTCACACGAAATGAAATGTAGTTGTTACATTTTCATCATTTCCTTTTCAAAGTAAGGTTATTGTAGAGAAGCTGTGCTATACTTGTCAGAAAAAATCTTTCAGCGCTTTAACTCTAGTTGGCTCGGATACATGAATATGTAAGCTGATTATGTCGAAATTACAGGAGAGAGCTGTCAAAATGCGCCAGTTTTTGGCCCCAACCTAAGGTATGGAGGCCAAAAACTTTGAACGTTCCTCACCTAGTGTTATCATATACCTTCTATGTATTCTTTTGTATCAGAGATTTTGTGGAGAATTGAAGCGATTCAGTAGAAACTTCGTTTCCAGTTTTGTTGACACAGTTAATATTAGTAGTAATTCTTGCTAGCGTGCGAGGTTTTGATTTTAGGTGGAATTTACTCCTGGACGTTCAAGTTCATAATCCACAAAATGCAGTTCAGGGGAGATAACTCTGTGTAGACTGATGTGATCCAGTGTTTGTGTCCATAAGAGATGAGCATGGAGGTTATATAATGTAGTAAATTTAAGCGAGGGATAAGCCTAAGCTAAGTCATAATGAAGTGACTTGTTAAAAGTCCAGTATCGCTAGGTACACTGTGTATGTATATTCACATCTTGAGCAATATTCAGTCTGTTTGTAAAATTGTTCATGAAGATTTATTACAGCATTTTCATGTACATTGAATTAGTTCTGCTGTTTAGGCCTTGGTTTCTTGTGATTCATATACTGAAATGAGTCATTCAAGTTAGAATTAGTAGATTATCATGTTGTGCATTTAAAGTTAGATATTGTGTCAGAATTAATTATTGTCTAAGTTCCTGATTTTGTACACTGAAGTTTACACTGTGACTGAAAATGTGTTAAGTTAGAGTAGCAACACATACATATAGGAGTTCAGATGGCTGATATAAGTGAAATCAGGTTAGCCTCTGTGAAGATAAATACAACTCAAGGTAAATGTAATTGCATTCTAGTAAAGTATGAGTAAAGATATTACAATAGCTGTATGTTATCAGAGAAGTGTGAAACCGTACTATGGTGTATTTGGACAAGCCACATATATATGCATATCATTCTTCATTGTTTAATTCTGATTTACCGGCGTTTCAATACAATTCTTCACGCGAACTGAAATGTAGTTTTTACATATTCATCATTTCTTTCTCCAGGTCAGTAATGCCACTGAAGTCTGTTCCGACCGTGTTTCATGGCGGCAGCAAAGCCTGTATTCTTAATCTCTAAATTGCATAAGATCGTTTGAAAAGAAAATCCGCTGCACTATTATAAAAGGTAGGAATCATGTGGACTATGTAAGTAAAAACACTAAAAAGGAGCGTCACACATGAGATGCTTACCATTTGACGTATCATGCCATATACGACTTACATAAAAAGACATGTTAATTTACAGTTATAAAGGTATTAACAGAAAACCTTTCTAAGGAATGGCCTGTGACGTGAGTCGATAATGCCCATGTAACTCACGCTGAGTAACTGGGAATTCTGCATATCCTTTACGACTACACGAGGCACCAGCGGCTGTTCAACACAGGTGTGTCGTTTTGCAGGTTGTGAAATGGTTGTAGAAGGGACCATGTTCCGTGCATTTTGATGTGTAAAAAGAAATGAGTTGTATCATTTTTCAAGTTCAGTTCGATAAAAGATTTTGTCTACAAAAACGGCATTAACATGACAAGCTGCATCGAAATACAGGCTATTCTATTATTTTCTTCAACTGCTTACAGTTTTTATTATGTATTTTCACGTAAGCACCTTTAGGGTTTAAACTGATTAATTGCAATAACAGTATTGTCAGTTGTGCAAGTACTTATCGATACACTGTGATATGGATGATTGCTATTGGTTGGCACATTTGTATTTGTTGTTCTACTGAACTAAAATGTAATAAAAACTTACAACACAGAGAGTGAAACCCGAATAGCGGCGACAGTGTGATAGTTGGCAAATGGTCACAGGCTACCTGTGAAATCCGGCCTCTTGTCAGTTTACCTCACTTAGGGTTTTATTCTAATTGTTCATGTATGTAAGAAGTAAGAGCTTACACGCCTCCTGGCGATAGTGCAACCATTCTACCCAAAGCTTAACGCAGATTAACAATTTACTTCAGTTAGCGTTTTATTCTAAATGTTCCTGTAGGTTTTTAAGAAGTAGCAAGTTAAAGGGAAAGGCCTCATAAAAATAATCTTTTGGTGAGCGCAAACACGTTTAAAAACTGTATCTGAAAATACCTTCACTGAAGTGTTTAGATTTTTTCCCACCAAAAAAAAAATTGATTAGATTGTATGGTGGGCTTAATGGACCATCTTGATAATTTAGTTCACCAGTGACGTCACACAACTTTGTATACACCCTTATAATCAGCTCAGAATAAAGGCCTTGTTATGAGTACTGCCGTAGTGTTTGCCGCTGTGTGAAAAGGCTAATATGACATTAAACGTCTGCTTCAGGGCGATAAAAAAGTCGGCGTGATGTCACTGGTGACCCACATTATAATTACGGTCCATAAAACCCACCATACAACCAAAGTATTTGACTGCGTTTATTTTAGTGAAATTGGACAAACACTATAACAGTATTAGCATGGGCGGATGGACGATGGACAACTTGCCAGTACATGAACTCAGGTCTTTGACCATTACGGTTAAATGTGGGAAAATTGACTTATCTTCTCTTCATCGGTGTGAACAGTTAGCTGCTTTCTCGCACATGTAAACAGATTTATGTGCAGGTGTTCTTGGTTGTTTTGAAAATGTATCTTGCGATTGTCGGCTTGGGTCGCCCCTTTATAGTTCACTTTAATAGACGTTTAGTGGGACAGGATCAAGAAAATCTCAATCCATTGTTGACAACTGAAGATCACAATATCACAACGAAAGGGCTTAGCCAACGTTTTAGAATTTAATCATCACAGCTAATGATCAACAGCTTGTTTGCAAAACAATGATTTTTAGATAATAGGCAATATTGATTCACAAATGAGCCAAATGGGTTTAAGACCGCGATTTTAAAACGGGGTACTTTCCACCACGTTTGTTGCATTGTGTGGAGGGATTTTTGAGCACGGCATTTCAAGCCCATTTTTACTGGTGTAAGTAATGAATAATAATTCTGCTGTCGTTTGAGCTGTGCTGCTTATTTGTGAACTTATATGTGAAAAAGTTTCCCCCACATATCGATTTTGATGTCCAGGGTCTTTTAATAAACATAGGCTGAAACTGCGAGAGCACCTTCGTTGTAGACAAAACGGAATGCCGTTGTACTGGTTCTCAAACTCAAACAAGCACATTCTGTTACGTGTAATATATATTAGTGGTACACACATTGTGTATCACTGATACACACGTCATTGTTGATGTGTTACACAAACTGTGTACTGCTGGTACACAAAAATAAGACATGTAAATGTGCATTTTTGCCACAATAATATGTACAAATGGTACACAGTAGTTTAGAGAGAGTAGTCAAATCAACCTATTTTAACAACCCATATCTTTCTGTCGCATATTATATGTAACGAAAAACAAATGTATCTCGTTCTCAGTAGTAACACCGTCCCAACATTCACGAATTCTTTCACCCAAGCCTACCTCTCTGTAACAATTTCAACTCTGAATGGTTGAGTGCCAGGCTGTTGAAGCACACAAACTAAACTCTAAAATCTCGACCCCTTTTACAGTAGCGACAGCTCGAGACCAACAACCCATGCCTTTATTTTCATGCCTCCTAAGAACATAGGGATTGTTTTATTTCTCGAGACACAACATAATCGGAATTCATTTAAAATTGTCTCCCAAGAAGTACTGCATTAACCACTTCGATACACATCCATGGAAAGTTGTTTTTTGATAGTAGACGACGATCCCAGTACCTTACTGAACTTCATGACAGTCAGGTCATGTTCCCGTGAACAGCATCATTAGGAGCGCCTTCGTAAACACCCACGTAATACCGCTGGCGTTTACTCATTGTCCTCCTACATGTATGTAATGGGCCTGGGTGTACACACCATTTTCGGCTGTGTTAACCAAAGATATTAACGACCAAAGTAAAAGCCTGCATCTTGATATCTGACACACAAGTGACAGTACAAATGTAACTGTGTGAGTTCGTGACGAAAAATGCGGGAAATCCATTAGTATTGACAACACTTCCATGCGGCCGGTACATTAGTGCCTTAAACTTGCCCATAAGGCATCTATAGATTTGTAACAGGCTAATAAAGTTTACACAAGCTTGCACACAAATCAGTATTACTGTCGGGAGACAGACCGTGTGGTACGCCTGTGTGGTATGTCGACTTCTTGGTGGTTGGGATATCCATCTTAGCAAAATATTTTCATTTAACGTTGCTACGTTCAGATGTTAATGGGACCATACTAATACCTAGTACATGAACCTAGTGATCGACAGGTGCACTGTGGGATTTGCTAAAGCCACACACTGCGCCCAGAATATCGAAAAGAAATAAGTTCGACCTTCTTGCTGTAAGGTGGTGTATAGAATTATCATATTGCCTCCGAACTTTAGAACACTTGCTAAGAATTTTACAAACGCGATAGTGGTATGTGACGGGAAGGCGTGTTTTATATACTTGTGACTTTTAAAATGCTATTTAACTCGTAATTATTTTTAACCATAACATCCGATTAACAAAATGTCATCTTTATAACTGAACAAATATCCCCCCCCCCTTTATGCAACATTTTTTTTCTTTTATTACCTTAATAAGTGTGTATACTACTATTATATGACTGAACTCAAGGTTTTGGGTCGACGGAAACACGGGTGATGTCGGACAAATAGATCATGGAATGCATCCACGATTAGAGAAAAAGGCATACTAGGGCGTAGTCGTTACATGTAGCTGGTGACAGGAGCAGTGTACTCCAGGCACTGTGGTTTCCTCTAGCCCTAAATCTGATCATTGTTATGAAGTAGTGAGAAATACTTGCGTGTTAACGTAAATTTATTAACATCTGAACAGAAGGGGCTGTTCATCAATATAAAAGACTACACCATCGAGAAAGAGCAGCGACGAGAGTGTGATTGTTGGGAAGTGGTCAAACGTTACCGATGAAGTCCGCCATGTCGTCAACTTACCTCAGTTTGGGTTTTATTCTCACTCTTCATGTAGGTCTTTAGAAAGTAATGGCATATACACCCCTGGTAACATGACTTAAAATTCGCCTGGTGCATATTCTATGACATCGCATTCTGAAGAGCTAAGTCAGCATGATAAATGCTATAATCTATATTACCATTTACTGGACTTTGTTAAGTTCAAGATTCTTGCTGAACACTATTTGCTTAGTGCCGAGTATAACAGTTGTTCAGTGTACATTGTCTCTTATATTTAAGGTGGACGATTCCTGTCACTTTGAACCAGCTGGTCAGACCAGGTGTATAAACAGGTGAGTTGGTTAGAAATTCGCTGTTGGTCGGTTTCTGTAGGAAGTTTGAGAAACAATGGAGGCGAAATATGGAGTGAGTTTCTTATAAGAAACTTAAGAGAATCATAAGAGAAATCATATGCGATCACTCATGAGAAACTTATGAGAAATTTAGCATGCAAATGAGATGCAGGATTAAAAATCCACATCCGCACTCCTCAAAAACTGCTAAATGACTGCGTCAGATTTGAGTCTTGTCCTTCTAAATTGTAATGACCAGAGTACAGACATGACAGGGATTGGCTAGCGTGACGGTTCAATTCTGCTGTGATTGACTGAGAATATCTAAAAAATATTGTCTCGAAATGCAATGGGTCTCATAAGATTTTGATATGAGGTTTTTGCACAGTATGTTTTGCCTCAGGATGCTCTTTCCACATAGGAAATTGGTAAGGTCAATGAATTATACTCACATAATATCAGGTGAGAAAATTTTGTCGTATGAGAAATAGATGAGAAAAATTAAATCTCACCTCATCTCAGTTGAGTTCCATATGGAGAGGTGAGTTTCTCATAAGTTTCTTACGAGATATGAGAAACTTACGAAAATATAAGCGTCTTTTGGGTACGGGAGAGGATAAATATATGTACTAATAAAAGTAATATTGCAGAATCACACACTCAATAACAAGCTTGACATTACAGTGAGAAGTATTAAGAATGATTCAATGTAAATCAATGTACAATTCCCAAACCGGGGCTTTTCGTTTAAAGACAATTGACGTCACTAGGATGTAAATTTCCAAGTCTGGGCTTTTCCGTTAAGAAAAATTGTAACTTTACGATATGACTGGTCACTACCATCTATAATCGGAGAGGTATCATAGACATTCTGTAATAATTTGCATTCTTGCTTTACATCATTGCTTGATAAGCCTTCCTCCGCGTAAGCAAACGCGTAAAACATGTACTGTGAATTTGAATGAAACTTCATGGTGAAAACTGGTCACCGTAGACCTGCTGAGACAACCTATACCACGGTCGCGGGGCCAGCCTAATACGCATGCGTGCCGAATACCCATTTGCCCGTTGAGTTAACAGTAGAATGGAACAAAAATAGCTTTTCTTAGCTGTACGCCTCATGACAGTTGTGATGGAAATATACAGAATAAACCTTTATAAGAAACATATATAAAACTCAGTTACATCCAATGCGCCTTAGTTAGTTACATTTCAGAACATCTAATTTTTTCACAACATTTGAGGCTTGACTTAACACGTCTAATGGAAAGATATGAGTCAAATGGGCAAAAGTTCTAGCTGAAGAGATCGTTGGGAGACGGGCCAGGGCACTCGGGGGGGGGGGCATTAACCCTCCCGCTGGATGAATGAAGAGCAGTTGCTTTAAGTGTGGATAAGCGACGATACACACTGCTGGCCTGTAACCAAGTCAACAGTCATTCAAGGCAGGGTACAAAACATACTCGGACATTGTGTGAAGGGCGTAAGGTTTACTAATAGGTTGAATCCTGTTTCATGCCGCATTTAAGAATTTGTAAGGTATAGCAGGGTGCGCAGTAACTATACAGGGTTTAAGAGAGCCTTACAAAAACGTTCTCCCTCATAAATATTCACATAATCGCTACCCTTATAATAGTAACTCCAATGAATTTTTGCTAACCGAAGCATATATTCAATTGCTCCCCCGTAACCAATATCAACATTTGTTCAGATCTAAAGCACTTAGATTATTCCCACCAACCCTGAAAACGTGTACAACATTAGTTTCAATATGTTTACTTTTCTGTGCACTCCTTTAGTCAAAAGCCTTACATGCTTTCGGAGTTATTTGCCATACACTGAAAACAATAAACCAGATGTGTACGCGTAATGCAAGCATGCGGCCAGCCTTTGGTGACTATAACAGGGAAGGTATTCATGTGTATAAACAACTTTTATTTGTTTGCAGAAGACATGTCTTTGTATAGAAACGAACATAATTATCAAGTCACTGACTGAGGAGAAAAAAGTCTTACAGCAAATAAAAGCAGTCGACAGAAGAAGAGTCTCTTACTTTGTTCGATGCATTTGTAAATATATTTCAACACAAGCCTTACATGTAGGCTGGGAATATGAAAAATATGTATTCTGTCTTTTTATATTAACTCCTCTCTATTAACAAACGTTAATTTTCGAATCTGGGATTACGTCTCGTAATGTTTTATCAAAGACACAAGGTGTGCGGTAGGGCACTCCTACAGGTGGCAGGTCATAGTGCAATAAAAACTTGTCGGAGGGTAAAGCTATAATTCACATATCCAGCCTTCCTGACTGTGTTAGCTCCATCCATTTAAGGGGGTCTAAAGTGTCCGTCATTGTTGAATACGATGAGTGGGTTACGTGCATAAAGCGCCTGACTGACAAGATTATTTCATATCGCTGTCGCCATTTTGTTAAACTACATGGATATGGATATACCGTTTATACAGTGAATCTTTCAATCTGTCTCCTACTTACGACAGAGGGATTGGCTTAACAGTATTCTAAACAGTCGGGTCTTCTCTAAACAGGTGAGTATATTCTTACGTATTAAAAAAATCCGATGTTACTGGTTTGGATGTGTAATGAACAGGTGTAAATCTGAGCGGCAGGTCCGACAGTGACATGTATCACTCGTAAACCACAAAGGTACCATCCAAATCGATAATCGAGAGACAAATTTCCAGAACAAGCTAGGACACCATTTTCCAAAGAAATGTATGAAAAAATTAATACTAATATAGTAAATAAAACTGGTAATATGTGAGAGAGGTCAACAGCTTTAAATGATGCGAAGAAAAAACTCGATTTTCAAGGCATGAAATCCAATTCAAATGTCAAACTCGTGGTTCTTAACAATCTTGTTGACCAAATATAAGTTTAGGTGTCTTAGCCGCTCTTTGATTCCAACTGTTTATAAAAGTACCAGGCTGATGTAATAAACACGGATGTTTATACAGTCCATAGTCCTTAATCGTTAAGCGGAAAATAGAAAGTATAGAAGTGATCGCCAGAATCCTGAACGCCCTCTCCATAATTGACAACCAGAGTGCTATACGCGTTGTAAAATTTGGGAAACTTAGGATACGCTACCATTCTAACTAGTTTGATAATTAAGAATTCATGATCTAGATTTACATGAGAACTTTCTGTTACAATGCATCTAACACATGGTACAGGGCGAGATATGTGTACGCCGCATGCAGAGCCACAGTAACTAAACTATACAGAAAGGTTCACCTAACACTGAGTTATTTCCAATACTTTTCCTCACAGAGTTGCTAATTTTTGTGTTTTGAGAATATAAATTGTCCAATACAACTGCCTTACGGTATCTATAGTTCACCAGCATGTACATGTATGCTGATTAACAATAACCTTGTGGATGGAAAGCTCATAGGACTTTTTTTACATCCAGCTTAAGTCACACACTAACAGGGCGTAGCCAGTGCGGCAGTACAGCTTTCCCAGTTTCAATTTCAATCGCTATACACTACGATGTAGGACGTAATCGGGTTGCAGTCTAAACGGTTCTAAGACGATCTATGAATTACATGTAGGTCAAGAGATTTCTGTTAACGATCACTGTTAACGACTGAAGCAAATCATATGTCTTCTCAAGCTGTTGAAATTTATAAAACATGGAAGAGCGATAGGGCCACTCGCGTTTTCTGACTTTCGACCTTACACATATTTATACGTTTTGTATGAATTTATCAACAACCGCCCCCGCATTTTTGCTCAACAACCTGAAGGAATCTAATTGTGAAATTTCATAAACGTGACATACAGGCCTGGGGAATTTCTTTCACATGTATCATAATGAATATCTATAAATCAAAGTTTAAATCATACTTTGCCAATAATCATTAATAGCCAGTTATGTACTGAGAAAGTATTCATAGCACACCATTATTTTTTATGTCTTCTCTTAATTCTAATCTCGTTTGTGTTGCCACGCTATGTATAATTTGTTTATTTACACAACTGTCTTTCCGCAAGCCTTAGGCATAGTATGATTTTATGTTATTTCGTGCATATAATATTTATGGGTATGTGTCGTCAGTGAAAATAAAGTTAGCTTTTGTTTGTACTCCATTGGTGAATAAACAAATCAAATCAAATGTAACGAATTCAAAGATCAAAGTCACTGAAAGTTTACTCATGGTCTAAAGAGCTTGTTACCATGTTTATGATAACATTGTTATTTCAAATTTCGTGAAACTTGGTTTATATGCGTATTATTACTACAGAAGGCTGTACACTGAACCACTTTTGACGAATATCAGCCCAAATGTGAAGGTCATGCCAGATTTGAGACGAAAAATTGCTTAAAATTTCATAGCCATCATATGACTGAAAAATTGTTGAGTTCGACGTAAAACCCAAGTATACATATATACATACATATCTATATGTATACATACCTATACATACATATAAATTTTACACTTTTCTATCTTTTCATTGAGTTACTGAATATGCATGACATTTTATTTCGCTGTGACACATACAATTCATGAACTTGTTCCACACTTGTCATAATGAGGTCAAGACCACTGAAAGGTCATCCATAGGCTACAAATCCTGTTACGATGTTTTTTAAAAAATATTCTGAAACTTGGTGTTTCTCAACGCTACATTAAAATCACAAACTGTATGACTTCTGACAATAGCCGATCGAGAGGTGAATGTCAAGTGGATATTTAAACTTTCGACGAAAAATTGCTTTGTTAAAATTCTCACTGTATTTAACCTTGTTACTCAGATAGTGCATATGCATGTATGTAGTATGTAGAGGCTCTGACTTGAGTGTTTATTTCACATGAAAATTATGAAACGAGTTGACGAAATTTTGCATAATTTTCGAGCTCTGACTCGCATCATACGCAAACTTTCTTCTACTCGTTTTATAACTTTCTTAGGATAGAGTTGGGCCGCCGTGTGACTATGAACCATATTTGACTGAATCCCAAGATGTTGAAAGCTGAGATCAAACTGTAAGCAGTTTTTCTTTCGAAATTAAATTCAAGTATTTCCCACGCCCATACCCTTGGGCTTTGTAGAGTGTTCTTGTCGTTTCTTTATATGTTTAAATGAAAACAGTACATGTGTTTTCTTCACAACTTGATGTTGTTGGTGTATCCACACCACGCCAAATCCCCATGTTAGTTCAGTGGTTTTCCCGGTAGAAGGCGCTTTGAAATTGGTCCATGTTTTCCGAGGATGCATCTATGAACCATGGTATAGGGAAAACATACGATGCCTCCGTATCATGTGGGTAACGGCCATAGGTATATAAAAATGTAAGTTATACCAGCGTGTTGGGTAGACGGGCGGATGTTTCGTCCAGAAGATTAACGTTTTCACGAGCCCGAAGGGCGAGAGGAAATTTTCATCCTTGAGACGAAATGTCAATCCGTGCAACCACCCAACACGCTGGTATAACGAATTTATTGCAATGAAGAGCATTCCGAACGACTTTAACGGAATTGATACAGGTGTTTCGGCCAAAACACGCCCCGTTTTCACGGCCGCTTTGCCACTGACTATGCGGCGAGACCGATATCACGTCGAGCACGACGAGAAGAGCCCAAGCTCGAATCGATATACTATCTCCGCAAACAAAAAAATACTGGCCATTAGTCGGCTGCTAGATGGTTATTTTTATTCAGTTTGCAAGGGTTTGCAGTTTAATGGTCTCGAACGAATGTTATGAGAAACTTTTCTCTTTGTTGTTGCTGTTAACTGCTGAAATATTAGAAGTCTTTAGAAAATAAAGGGAAGAAAAGTTACCTACTCGTACATTGCTGACAAGCGATGCTGTCGGCTAGCGGGCTAATCCTTGACTTCGAAGCGATAGAGAGAAAAAATAATGCTTTCATGGACAGCTATGCCGGGGTTTAGGCAAGTAGAAGATGTATGTGCATGTCTGTAGCGTTTCTTCGTTTACATCAGTGCATATACTGTAAGTGTGCATCCCTTTGCACGTCCATATTTACAGCTGTAACAGTTTTCATTCAAGTGACCTGCAGATATGGGGGGAAATTGTCACACTCTGATAGCAATTTGTGGCAAAAGGTATACACCGCAGGAAACAAATATGACAAGATTCATGATCAGGACGTCAAACAACATTTGGTAGCATGCTTTCCATATTTGTACTTTCATCGTAAACACGAATGCATTTTAGATACATTATATATCATATAGACGTCTATGTAATTCGGCCTTTTGTTAAATCTTGAAACCCTGTAGATCCTGCTTTTCTGAAGACAGCTCAAAGATTTTCAGCACGCATACAGAACATGCAAAGCACTTTCTACTGCGCGATCTTGAGCTTTACAGCTTTTACAGTTTTCTGTTACATCACATGTAAATACAGAGGAAATTGCGATTTTTCATACTTTGATCGCAATTTACGACAAAAATATGCATTGTAGCAAAGAGAGGAGATCAGCTTCGTGATCAGGACGTCAACCTACGTCGGGCAGCATATTTAGAAGACTGAAATTTGAAAGTTTTGTTCTCACATGACATCATTTTCTGTTTTTCAAACTAATTGTGTTGTCTTTCCCGCCCACGATTACAAAGACAACAGTTGTTATATATGCAAAATTTCAAATCAATCGAATTGAGGGTTGGAAGAAAATTCCTCTCAAAAATTTTTCTATCAACCCAATAAGGCGGCTAGGTCACGTGGTCTAGGACACACAAACTATTACTCAGAAAAGACAGTCCCCAAGCCTTTATATATCTAAATTATACGCAGATCTGCCTTGCTTTTTTAGCTGTACAAGTTTTTCAGTTTTGAAACTTGCCAAAATGGCGACTTTTTGACATGTACTGCTTCTGGTTTGCTGACATAATTTCCGGTTTTGTAAAATTTGTCTGCATGCCTTGGAATGATGTTAGACCTTAACACTGCGTCTCTAGCTTCATTCGTTATGGAGATATGCAAACTTAATGTTTTAATGACGTCATTCCCGATTTCCCAAAATTTGCATATCTGGAATCAGCGTCAAACACTGAATTAGGTAGTACTATTTGCATGACGTTATCTGCACAAGTGTAGAAATTATTATCAAAAAGTACTGAATTTTTTGCTCACATTCCCTCGATAACGAGCTCGCACAATTTTCAACGCAGAAAGTTATCATGATCACCTTGAATGTACCTAGGCTTTGTGCAACTACGGTTTGAATTTAAGCTCAATCGCATCAGCCGTTCTGAAGAAGATGTTTATAGGTTGTCATGAAAATCCTGAATGGCTTGAAGCCCCAGTAATATGAATTAGGCAAAGCCTAAATGCGAACGAAGTGGATTACCTTAATTACAGTTGTCACAAATCTGTTAATTTGTGAATGACTGTATCCTTGTCCCAACATTAATTAAGTACTTCCTTGTGCTTATAACTTTTTTGTGTAAAACGGTGTTGTAGGCTAAAAGATACAGAACGCATTACATTACCTATATAAACTGACTCAGAATGTGTGTAAAAGGAAGTTATGCAGGTTATTGTCACTGGACATAATTAGGTCAGTCTTAGTCACTAATAATGTTATATGTATTGTGCATATTTGGTGTTTGATAAGGAATATTTTAGTGTTTCATTCCTTTGCTATGTTTAGTATAAATGAAGGTATCCGCTAATACAAATTTTCAATTATTGGACATCAGGAAACCTTAAGTTGATTCCCAAGGGTGATGTGTACAGACACGCACACAATATTGGTGTAAGACAAGTGGTCTTCAGCAAACATTAGACTGTGTTGACCACTTTTAATATTGTCACCAAGGTCCATGTTCAACGCTGGAACTGCACACCGAGCTCCAGTCCTGTGTCCTAGAAATTGAAACCACTCAGCCATGAGACTCCCAGCCCACTTCAATACTGGTTTCATGACACAGATTTACAACACACATGAATATCAATGGTATACTTTTCATCTTAAGAATTTGTAGCAGAGGCGAATTAATTGTTAAATAGATCACTTTTCGGGGTTATTCTGATCTGTACTAAATTATAATCACCAAGGTTGTGCTGACTTGATTAGGTTAGGAAACTAAGATCATATGTCATAGACATCTTTATTCTCATATATGTTGCTGTTTCTTTGATATTTTTGGGGTGGAGGGATTGTTTGATGGAATGTTACTGAAAGCTCTACAGATTGAATTGCTGATTCTTCTTACATTCATGTGTTCCATTCGCAGTTTTCTTAACATACATTTGCTTTTTTTTCAATTTCTTAATCAAAATTAAAATGGTATATGCTCATAAACAAGTTGCAAAGTATGCGCAATAGTTTTCGCTTTCAACCTGGCTAAATTTACCAATACAGCTCAGATTAAATACGTTGGCAGTACATCAACCTTGATGCATTTGTCAAATTTATATATTTACATCATATTTATAAATAAGAGACCGACGACAAAGTCATTTAGCTGAATGCTGGGATGGGCAGCTGTAGTTGTTCTTATACACGATCGTAATTTTCTCGATAGTTATCCGTGGAGCTCTCGCCAAATTTTCATCTCCCAGAGTTCACATGAAAGTGACAATTCAAAAATAAACACCGATTGGTACATGTACTCGAAGTAAAGATCACAAGTGTTGAGTGATGATTCATTGCTGTGTAATAATTAATCTGTCGCTATCAGCATACAATCTTGCTTGTACCCGTGTTCTACATGTTATGTACACATGTGACGAAAGTATAGACTGTCAGTAACTGAGTATTGGTATTCTCCTGTAGCCCCTACGAACAGTTTATGACTTAAGACAACAAAGCGCGCAAGGGTATAGTGTTGCTCCAAAAGCATCCCATGTTATCTTGTACACTACGAAAGGAAAATTTTGATGTATGATATTGCTGCACTGACCCAAAAACAAATAGCGTAGGCATGGTAGGGATAGAATGATATTTGTTGTTGTTGTTGCATCTACATTTTGTGTCAGGCATCCGTAATGTCATGAATATGTTTGCAACTGTTCAAAAGTTATTTTAATACCATAGACTAGCAATGTGGTCCATTGTCGCGCTCAGGTATCAGAGTGGCTGAAGAGGTTGTGTGGGTTACGTGATTGACTGGTGAAGGAACCTGATAGGGTGTGGTGTTAGGAGACAACGTATCCAAACTGCCAACGATTAATGGTGGTGCGAGAGAAGAGCTAGAGACTAACAGATTAGCTTTTCTTTAAAACTTTCGCAGATCTTTTTCTCTACGCGCACATGTACAACTGAGCTGGAGATCGGCGGTCGGAGTTTTTAAAAGAAAAGAATATTTCCTTGGATAGTTTTCAAACTTCAGGGAGGAAAAGCGCATTCTGAACTCCTCGTGGGCTTCCGGTCGGCTGTCACCCGACAACGCCGGAGTAAACGAGGGAGCAGGTTTGAGTGTAATTTGTTTTGAAATGTTGCTTGACTTGAGTACAAGTGGAAGTGTAATAGGATTCAGGATGTTTTGGTGAGCAGATCTTTGATGAGGCGTTCTTAATGCACGGAATCAATTAACTTTGTGAATGAAATCTCCCAGATTACATTAGATCCAACCATGCATCGTCTACTTTCTAACGTGTACTTTCTCACGTGTTCAGGTATACACTTTGTCTAAAGGTGATCACTTCCTTCTCATATCAAAGAGACGAGGCTGTTTTGCGAATAGTGTAGCCTATTAAAGGCAGACAGATGAACCAGAAGTCTACAATTTTCTCTCAATTGTGATAATGAAACGTATGTTTCTGTTATGTGACAGCACAGGTATGGAGGGAGTTGGATGTACCTTTAGCAAGTAACATAGATGTCCAGGAGAGAATATATAGAAATAGTTTTAATATCTTATTGTAAGGGTATCAATATCTGAGAGGAAAATTATAACTAAATGGTTTGTTCAACTTTCATTGAGCAATTAGCTTTACACTAGATCAAACAAGGAAACACGATGACGTTCAATTAAGTTCAATACATATATTTAACTAAATATATTGTACAACTGCTAACAAAATTTAACTGTTTAATGGGTGAAGGCCCTCCTTCCACATCATGTACTCTAGGATTGGTACAGCTTGATACACCAGAATATATCTCAATACGACTCTAGCAACTTGACAAATATCGTGTCTCTGACTTTTAGAAAGATGACTTAACACTTCATCTAAATTGCCCAGTACACCTGATCTACCCAACTTAGGATCTAACAAATCCACCTGCATGCCACCTGACTCTTTCGACTCAGCACACGTAGTAGATAAATTATCACCCTGCTCTGCATGGTTTAATACTGTGCCAGCCACAGTTACTGACTTGTATCGAGGGAATGGTACTTTTTAAGCATACTAATGTGACACAGTCTTTCCAATTTCCTATGATCAGGGGTGGTAATAATATAGTTAACATCGTTAATTTTCTTCACCACCTGATATGGTCAACTAAACTTGGCCTTGAGTGGTTCCCGAGGTAGACGTAACAAAACGAAAACCTGGTCTTCAGGAGAGAAAGTCCTTGGCTTAGTATTCCTGTCACAGCACAGTTTCCTGTACCAAGGTACGCTCCTTCATCAAAGTTAAAGGACCTCTAACTTCATGACCATACACCAACTGAAATGGACTAATCCCAAAGGACTCATTAGGATTATCAATTGTGGCAAGCAATACAAATGGAATGCCCTTATCCCAATCTTTCGGGATTTCCAAAAAATACCCTCGAAAGGCATTCTTCATAGTTTGTTGGTATCTCTTCAAAGCACTCTGGGACTGAGGGTGTTAAGCTGTGGGTTTAAGTTCCTTAATCCCCAGCTGATACATCTCTTCCTGGGCTAATCCTGACATCAAATTTGACCCCTGGTAAGATTGTATTTCCTTAGGCAAACCATTGGTGGTGCAAAACTGTAACAGACCATTAACTATCAGAGGAGTATTTATCTTATCTGTTTCAGTGGGATGGCTTCAGGAAATCTGGTAGCTGTATCCATAATGGACAAAAGATACTTGAATCCTGACTTAGTTTTAGGCAATGGGAAAACACAATGAATAAGTACCTGATTGAAAGGTCAACCAAAAAGCAGGAATAGGAATTAAGGTGCAGGCCTTACACTACGCTGTTGTTTTCCTACTAGCTGACAGGTGTGACATGTCTTACATAAATTAACCACATCCTTATGGATCCTAGACCAGTAAAACTGGCGAGTGATTTTACTTTCTGTCTTTCTAATGTCTAAATATCCACCTGTGGGAATCTCATGAGGCATTCTAAGAACTCCCTGCCCATAACTTGAAGGTAAGACAACTTGACTGCAAATTGCCCAATCATCACTGACTGATACATGGGGAAGTATATACTTTCTCATCCTCGATGTAGTAAGCAACCGGTACATTAGTTATTTCCTCCACAGATGAAGCAGACTTACTTAACTCCATTAATTCAGGATCGGACTCTTGTTGTTTAACCACGTCAGGTCTATAAAACACAGGACTGTCTAACTCCTGACCATCCTCTACACCATAAATATCATGAAAGAAAGTTTCAGCCAAATTAACATCATCGGCTGAATCCTTAATGGTAATAGAAGAATTATCTTCCTTCTCCCTAACTCTTTTCTGTGACCTGGTTACGACACAACAGGGAAATGTACCTGAAAATTCCTGCTGTAGGCCTTCTGTGCTTTCATCTAAAACCGGAACGCTACAGACATGAGGACGCGCCTTGACCTTATCTCTTGCTAAGTCATTACCCAGCCTACAAGAAATACATTTCACACACAAGGTTTTAACAGCCCCTACAGTTACTAAACCAGTAACCAAATCAGAAGTAAGGGTATCATGGAACAGACATAAAATTTCCGTTAATACCCTGGATTAAATCATGACAGTTGGCTTTATCAGAATGTGCGGGAATCACATCTGCCAACATCAAAGACTGACTAGCTGCAGTATCCCTAAGTATACGAACATGGGAGGTAATTCCAATACCAGTTACAACACCATCTGAAACGAACCCCGGGTATATCTCCGGAGTGTGAACTATTTCCTTAATTCGTGGTTTAACGACAGGACCATCACTACCTGTTTCTACGTGTGACCTCACTGGTTTACAACTGGAGTTAACAAACGCTATTGGCTTTCTCTCATCTTTTCGCTTCAGTACTGAGCAAGTCGATAGTATGTGACCTGGTTTTTTACAATAGTGGCAAGAAGGTTGACTTATATGTGGAACTTTGGACTCACATTCGACTTTGGCTTCTCAACGATCTGCTTGCTAGTACTAAAATTTGAAGTCTTCTTGTCAGAATTCCTTCTGAAATTTAGGCTGAAATTTTTGTCCATTAGTCTTATGGTCTAACTGATATTCAACAGCCAAAATGGCCGAGGTTTTGACGCCATTCACCTTCTCTTCACCTAAATAAAACCTGACCTCATTAGGAACGCTGTTCTTAAATTCTTTCGGAAGAACAACCTCCTTCAGATTCTCAAAAGAAGGATCTAACTTCAGCGCCCTGCATCAGCTATCAAAGAGCGTTTCTCTACCCATGGCAAACTCTACATAAGCTTGAGCAAACTGTTTAACTGTCTGAACTTCTGTGTATAGGCCTTTGGTACAAGCTCGTAAGCAGACAAGATCACTGCCTTAGCTGTTTTGTAATCTGAAGACTGATCTACTGACAAAGCAGAATACACCTCTTTATTTTTTCCTTCAAATGTACTCTGCACTAATATTGTCCAATACTTTTCAGGCCAATCTAAGCTAACAGTCACTTTCTCAAAGGATAGAAAGAAACTTTCTACATCCTTGTCATAAAATTTGGGCCTTAATCCAATGTTTCGAGTCAAATCAAATCCCTGGTGACAAACAGCTTCATTAGCACTAGCCCTAACCTGGAATTCCTTCAGTTTGAACTCCTGTTCTAACACTAGAATTCTTGGTTCCATTTCTCTTTCCTTACTTCTCTTTCTTTTCCTCTCTCTTCTTTATCTAGCCTTAACTTTTCTAACTGCCTTTGTCGCGCTCTTACCGCTTTTTCAGACTTAAACTTTTCCATCTTAAACTGAAGCTTAACCACCTTAATATCACCACCTTGACTCCTGAAAGGTAAAGTATTACCTAAGCCCAGGTGTTTGCTAATAGCATCCACCATTTCACTTTTCCTAAGGCTCTGGC
Source organism: Acanthopleura granulata (assembly GCA_016165875.1). NCBI lineage: Eukaryota > Metazoa > Mollusca > Polyplacophora > Chitonida > Chitonidae > Acanthopleura > Acanthopleura granulata. Next base: position 666,190 of record JABBOT010000041.1, read on the forward strand.
TTAAGTCTCATTCAAATTTGTCTCGAATTTTTCTCAAATCGGCGTTTTTTTCTTAACTCAGACAACTTAACAACTGACAAATCTCCACTATCAATTAATGAATCTACATCAAATTCCTCAGTCATAATTACACAATAGAGTGTACAAAGAAACTATATAAACAGTTGTACAAATGTGACTCTCTCTTTGATAGAAAACAGGGAGCCAAAACATGGCTTCATAAGCTGAACATGAAAGTGCTACAATCTAGAAAAGCAGGTTTTATTTCCCGGACAAGCTCTCAATATGTAAGGGTGCCATCATCGGAGAGGAAATATGATAACTGGAAGGCTTGTTAAAATCTCAGTCAGCGACAGGCCTTACACTAGGTCAAACAAAGAAACACAATGACGCTCGAATAAGTTTAATATGTATATTTAACAAAATATACAAATCATACAACTGATACTAATATGCCTCCAAATCCGGAGGGAATATTCCGGCTTCCAAGTCAAGTCAGTTCACGCAAATACGGAATCCATAGTTTTTTAGATTTCCCGACTGGACGGATGAAAGTCCTGTAGTGACGAAAAGCTATGACCACGGAATGGCGACTATAGTATATAACCAACTCCCCGGCAAGGTGCAACTTTCCTAGGCAGACAGGTTGATAACAGCGCCCTTGTGGTCGAGTATGCGATGTATGGTCCGCTTTTCGGAAATACACACAAAGTAAACTTCAGGGTAGATTGGAAGGAAAAGTACGTAGCCGCACAAAGCGACAAGAAGCTGCAAAGGAATGTCTCGAACAAATGGGAAGTGGCGAAACACAAGCACACAAAAGTGCTACGTACGGCAGTGGAGTGCAAAATGACAAATTCTCGAATGGTATGAGAAGCGGTATCTTCAAATCCCACAAAAATCCTTCTAAACGAATGAGACTTAATAAGACTGCTCGCGAGTTGACATACCTAAAATAACTGCCGTCGAGTGGACTTAAGTAAAATGCCTGTTAGCTCTGCGACATCGTCGCTCATATTCATATGCTGCCCCGAAGAAAATTTTGGGCGATTTTTTCGTAAACATGTATACAGTATGTGTACATCTTTCCAGAATGTACGCTGTATGTACAATGACACGAGACTGATAAACACAGAAGCCACGAGAACCCGCGACTTAACTCCAAGGCAGGCTATCATGTACAGAGGGGGAAAAAAGTATAGGTCAGACACAAACCTGGCTGGCGAGAAAGCAAATAAAAAAATACAAACCAATATCTTAATTACGGAGCTCGTAACACTTACAAGGAAGGAAATCACCATCATCATCAGGTTCGATTGTTACATTTATAATTTGAAAAGTGAGGTCATTATCTAGAAATCAGAAAGCTTTCCTGGCTGTAATGCTTGGATAATAGGGTTCAAATCGATAAGTTTTTCCGCCGTGAGTACTCTTAATCTCGTCACTGATGTCCTCGCGCGAACCTATAATCTAAAAATAATTAATCAAAGGAAAATATTTTATCTAAGTATTTAAGCCAGTAATTAAAGAGAAAATGTTGAATATTACTAAAGTTTATCATAATAATACAAAATCACCTGTCCAACATTTAGAAGCAAGCCGAGAGACTTTATGTGTGAAGTGAGCCTCAAGGAGGGGAAAGTGTTATCACCAGTTTTATTCACACATAGACGATATAATATATGTATATCGGGGCGTCGGCGGCCTTCGGGCTACACGTACACAGCGTATCATGTATTTGTAGAAGCAAATATTATTTATTATTTATTTATTTATTTGATTGGTGTTTTATGCCGTACTCTGGAATAGAGCCAATATTAAGAGCGTTGGGTGTTAAGTAATACTACGTATACATCCTCATAGCAATGCACCCAGTGATTTTGGTGTTATGTTAACATTTCGCTAGAAAGTATGCTAAGGTTATTCTTCTAGTTTTTCTGACATACTAATTATTCGGACACTCGAGTATACCCAACCACCATCTCAAGACATCCGAGCTTCTGAGACCGCAGACGAAGGGGTTGGCTGATGGGTGAGCTTCTGGACCATATTGAAGCACAGTGACGTCACAGATTCTTTTTAACTTCAAAACATACCCTGATTGTTATATGTCTATATTATACGTGAATATATAAGTGGTATATATAATATATCTATAATACAGCTATATTTAACTTGGAAAAAAAGAATCTGTGACGCCACTGTGCTTCAATATGGTCCAAAAAGTCTACCACAGCTCCTCAGTTTTTATTTCCGTTTTAATCATAGTAGAAAAAAAGACGTAAAAAAATAATGAAGGCCATATTTGGAATCAGCACGAAATCATACGTTGATGCATACGTTCTAAGAAAAATGTGGTCGGTTCTTTTAACATCTGACTTTAGCAAGACATCAATCCCGTTCGTTATTGTACTTATAACAAGGGTGAAGTTATCTGGAAAATTATACCCTGGAAAAGTATTTTCAGAAAGAAATAGGCTTATTGCATACTGATTCTGGTGTTTTTGTTCACTTTTATTCCTCTGGCCATGGCAGGCTTCGGTCATTGTCAGAAATACCGACCGCCTCGATGGTCTAGTGGTTAGAGCGTCCGCCTCGCGTCCGGGAGATCCAGACTCAAGACTTTAAAAATGGTACTTGTTGCTCCCTCTCTTGACGCTCAACACTGAGAGGTTAGAGCAAGGAAACACGACCGTTCGGTGTCAGTATAATGTGACTGGGTGGGGTGTCATATCTGATGTCTTCGGCATGATGTTCCAGTGGCGGCAGCACTTTGGCGGCATGGACTCATCCTGCCATAAGAAGACACACTATAAATACACACGAGCAGGACTCCTCGTCGTCATATGACTGAAACACTGTTAAGTACGACGTTAAACCCCACTCACTCACCCACTCAAAAATACTGAAGCCTATCTGAACTCCCTGAGAAAAAAGGAGAGCGCCGCGATTCCAGCTCCACCTTAAGCCATAGCCTGAAATGTTCTCAGTAAAACTGATTATCAAATATTGAAATTGTACAGGCAGTGTCCGATTGGTATATAAATAGCAAAAGTGTAGGGATTCATAAGTCCTTATTACCACTCATTAAGTATTACAAGCTGTCATCCCCTCAATTACATAACTTTAGCATGTGTAACTTCCTTCCTAAGACATAATGAACATAGGTATAAAAACACTAATTCGATTCGATTCAGGCGCACAGAAAACGGTAGGAACGGGTAAGGATTGGCTGTATCTGTAGGAAAATTGCAGGTATAAATTATGACAAATGATAGTTGAAAAAAGTCCAGAATACATTTGGCTACAATTAAACAGTGTCTCCATTGCGATAGGACGCTCGTACCTGCATTCCAGCTGATTTATTTTGAGAAAATGGTGGTCAATCCCTACTAATATTTGGATATGTTGTAGGTCAGGCATCTGGTTATTTGATAGTGTGTGTCATTTGAGCCTACAAAAATTAGGGAAAACAGCTTTAGGTTTGTGTTCTTTGTGAAATTACTACATAAATAGTAAAAAATTGTTTAGTGTTTTTATACCTACAGGAAGTCTGCTGAACGTGACAGTTTAGATCCTGCAGTGAAGGTAAAAAAAATCACTCACTCATGGAGGCTCATTGAGAGAAAGCTAACGGGAGGATTTTGTGGCAAGTTTTGCCCATCTCTAGGCAAATATGATTGCATTGAATGGCAAGTTGCCAAAACACCCTTGGGAAGCTCTGGACGACTGGTTTTTGAGGGGCGTGGGGCAGGGAGAGGGGAATTCAGGGTACACAGGCTGGGTGACATGAGGTTTTCCCGGTTCCAGACTCTACGTGTGGGGTTTTTGTATCCACAGTCTGCAGATCTGTTGTTTGTCTTGTTCTTATATAGTAAATTGTTAGAGGCGGTGACCATTGTGTCATTTTAGCCGGCAGGTAGTGCGACCGATACTGACTTTATTAAGTGTGTGTTAAATGATATTTCAACATGTCATTGCATGCTGTAATTGCTTGTGGCCATATTAAGAAAGTATTTCCGCAATAAAGCTACCACCAGTGAAAATGGCTAAAACCGATAATCTTATGTAGAGGGGTGAGGTGTAGGGTGACAATTGAAAGTTCCACATACCTGCAACCTGTTAGATAACACACAGACATACTATTGCTCTTTAAGGCTACACTGGACCAGTCATCCATAAACACCAGAGCTTTTGTTTAGTGGCATGAATTTTGTTAAGAGAGGCAGAGAAATACAACAGAGCAGTCTTAGGTCAAATCAGTCAGGTTGGCCAGACCAAGGTTTTCATGCACTGTTCCCTTACTATGCCCTGCTGAACACTGATCTCATTGTTAGGTACTTAGAACAGGTGGGGGATGCAGTGGGGATGTTTTTCGTGATTGTATTGACTTTGGCCATGTTCTATTGAGACAGGCCGATGTACAGGTCGATGCATGTATAAACTGTGTATTTAAACTGTATGAACACCGTGATTGTAAAATAATTTCAATAAACATTTTAGAAATAAAATAGCTTAAATTAAATCAGCCATAGATTGGCATACAGACTACAGGCCACAGGTACTCACGTTGTAGTCGCTCAGTTTTAGTAACCCTTATAAAACTGTGTAGAAAAGAAGGACATACACATTTAAGCCTGTCTTCATACTTCAGAGCTAAATATGTATATTTACGTTATATATGTATGTGTTATATATGCATGTTTTGGGTTTTCAGAAAAAAATATACCACGGCAAGAAATCGTTTATTTCAATTCTGGCAGTGTCCAAAATTCTCATATCAAACGCTGTTTCACACGATTTGTAGCGATCGATAAATCGCACCGTGGAAAGGTGGTTTATATGATCTAAATATTTACTTCCATATGATCAGTGGATTCGACAAATCACGCCGGTTACTAAATGGAATTGTCATATCCTCATTGGACTTGTCGCGTTTGACGAGATGATACAACAAATCGAAAGGTGTAAGCACAGCTGACACCGACTCTCATTGGTTCTCAGTAGAACCAGATACTATTTTGACGTCCGAGTAATGCTTCCAGATGTTTTAGACATACTGATATATCTTTTCTTAATGGTACACATCAGTGTGTCACAGCCTTAGTTTAAGCAACTCTGACATTTTCGAAACGGCATTCGCGCAACGATATATGTGTTCGTTTACGGGCTTTTTGTAAATCTTAGTGTCAAATATTGTTAAAGCTGAGAGTATTAAGCTTACTTGATCTTTTGGTCTTTTTTTTCACTAGATAGAGGCCTGAGCTACAAAGTGTGGGCCAGTGATTTTGTAAGGAAACTTTGTCAGGATGGCGCAAGGACCCCCATCTCCCCCAGATTGCTACGACCTCAACGGTTTCCTGCTGGAAATCTCCACGGAGATAACGGAAGATGATTTAAACAAAATGAAAACACTTCTTACAGGTAAAGTGTTCAGACTTAAACTCACCATTATTTTATCGTCATGTGATTTCAAACCTCCCGTTTTGGCACCCTGCCAAGAAAATTTTAATATTTCAAGATTTTTTAATTGTTATCGTTATTAAGGTTAAGAGGACATATTTTCCTATTCAAAAAGGACTACAGTGTTTTAGGAATATTGAAGCCGGGAAATATCACACAATTCGTTACCTAAACAGATTATCATTATTTCATCACACTGTACGTCCGGAAAAATGAATATATCAGTACACAGAAATTAAATTGACTGTTCTTCCTTTGTGTCACTCTCCTATTAAAATGTTGCCTTTTAAGAAGAAAGCTGTGGTTTGATGGGACCTCTGATAATGGCTAATAGTTTCACAGCTTCATAGTTAAAGTGGCGTAAGCCAGATGAAATTCTACACAGCAGACTGATTTTACCGTAAAAACACGGATTTATAGCACATGCAGTGTGTTCAAATCTGACACTTTCATCAGGGATGCGCATTACGGTTAGTGACAGAATAGTTGGGATAAAATTCATACCGTTGATTTGTAGCTCATACTCAACTTAAAACTAGGCGTTGCGTAATAAAACAAAGATGACGGAGAAAAGCTATCATCTCTATATGAAACGGAGAACATCTAACTGGCAAAAAATGGTGATGATTTCATAACTGGGACCAAGTGATGCCGCTTTTGAATTCATAGACAAGGTAATTTACAAAGCCATTCCAGTACAAACTATTCAGGCATACTGGATCACGCGTCCTACACAAGGCGTTGCTCTAGAGTTGGGGAGACTTACTCTTCCATGCCTTCAGGTAAATTGCCGTTTGAAATTAGCAACAGGTGAAGTCGTAAAAAGAAGTACAGTATGAGGTATAGGCCTGCAAGATTGAAATTTATACAATTTATGTTCCCGAGTACAATACAAGGTGGTGACAGATTTTATACAAGCATTAAAATGCTGAAAAGAGTGTTTTATATTGTTAATGCATATGTGTGCAATTAAACTCATAATATTTTTAAATGATCCCCGTAGACTGAGTTTATTGTGCAGCGCATGCATAGGAACACCTGTTATTTATTTTATTCCTATTTAAGAGTCAGTAGTTGCCTTATAATAGGATGCGACTTCACAGTAATGTTGTAGACCTAAACTGATTTTAAAAGCTCACCATAAACGTTATGTTATGACAAAAATAGTTTGGGGGAAATTTTTAAAATCCTCCACAAAAAACAGAATTGATAAACTCCTCCAAATATGTATATTCCACAAAAGCCGAAAGCCACCAACTTGAAACAAGATCCCTAGAGTTTTTTTTTTACAACTCTGGCTGATGTCAGAGTTTTGTATTGTGCTGCTTATAGCCTTCACTCTCCGGACATGACGCAAACCTACATGTACATACTGGATGAACCAACTTCTGAAGGCGAGGTCCCACTTCTCTCAATTCCCCCCTCAAAAGCTAATCTAGCGTTATATCATAGTTGCTGTGGTGTGACAGGAGAGGTAATTGAGAGCAGGCCTGATGTTATGGGTATATTTTTCGTTTCACATGCATCATACGTCTGTAAAATTGAAATATCAAAGACAACAGCACAGAGTTAAACCAGAGTATCGATTACATTATACGGCATCACTTGTTCTAAAAGCTTTTAAAAATCAACCACGTGAATAAGCTGAGGCTTTAGATGTGATCGAGAAAACCCACAGTACAACACCAGTACTCCTTTAGATCTACATATACTGTTCAAGGGGTATGAAATCCACAGTACAACACCAGTACTCCTTTAGATCTGCATATACTGTTTAAGGGGTATGAAATCCACAGTACAACACCAGTACTCCTTTAGATCTGCATATACTGTTTAAGGGGTATGAAATCCACAGTACAACACCAGTACTCCTTTAGATCTGCATATACTGTTTAAGGGGTATGAAATCCACAGTACAACACCAGAACTCCTTTAGATCTGCATATACTGTTTAAGGGGTATGAAATCCACAGTACAACACCAGAACTCCTTTAGATCTGCATATACTGTTTAAGGGGTATGAAATCCACAGTACAACACCAGTACTCCTTTAGATCTGCATATACTGTTCAAGGGGTATGAAATCCACAGTACAACACCAGAACTCCTTTAGATCTGCATATACTGTTCAAGGGGTATGAAATCCACAGTACAACACCAGAACTCCTTTAGATCTGCATATACTGTTCAAGGGGGATGAAATCCAAAGTACAACACCAGAACTCCTTTACATCTGCATATACTGTTCAAGGGGTATGAAATCCACAGTACAACACCAGAACTCCTTTACATCTGCATATACTGTTCAAGGGGTATGAAATCCACAGTACAACACCAGAACTCCTTTACATCTGCATATACTGTTTAAGGGGTATGAAATCCACAGTACAACACCAGTACTCCTTTAGATCTGCATATACTGTTTAAGGGGTATGAAATCCACAGTACAACACCAGTACTCCTTTAGATCTACATATACTGTTCAAGGGGTATGAAATCCACAGTACAACACCAGTACTCCTTTAGATCTCCATATACTGTTCAAGGGGTATGAAATCCACAGTACAACACCAGTACTCCTTTAGATCTACATATACTGTTCAAGGGGTATGAAATCCACAGTACAACACCAGTACTCCTTTAGATCTGCATATACTGTTTAAGGGGTATGAAATCCACAGTACAACACCAGAACTCCTTTAGATCTGCATATACTGTTTAAGGGGTATGAAATCCACAGTACAACACCAGTACTCCTTTAGATCTGCATATACTGTTTAAGGGGTATGAAATCCACAGTACAACACCAGTACTCCTTTAGATCTGCATATACTGTTCAAGGGGTATGAAATCCACAGTACAACACCAGTACTCCTTTAGATCTGCATATGCTGTTTAAGAAATCTATGCTTCGAATCAACAATAACAGGCGACAGTCCCAGTGATGAGCACTATATCTCACCATGGCTCTTTCTTTTAAGCAAAGTGCCTAGGTGGACTTCCATGTATTATTTTAAACTATAATGCCACCTCATTTTTACAAAATCAGTTCCTTCTACAATTTCAGCATTGTTGATTTTTGGTAAGTATCATTTATGATGCGAGTGTTTCGTCCAAATAGCTCTCCTGTAACCCTTGGTGTTCTCTTCGCAACTTCTTGTCAAAACGTAAGATCGATTGGTATATACCCAAACGTCATAAATTGTCGAAGTTGTTGTGCATGGACGCCTTAACTGCCCATTTAAATGCATAAAAATAGCAAAGGCCCCCTTCTCCATGGTAGAGCAGAATTAGCCAAAATAGCCCGGGTGCTATTTGCAATTTATTGTTGTAATATTTAATAAGCGTTTGCATGAAAAGAATTCAGGGCAACAAAACGATGGACGACAGGTGAACTTAACATGCTCCTTAATGGGTGAGCTTCACACGACGAAATTAGGAAAACTCTTCTCTCATGTGGTGTACAGCAGAGGGAGGTTGGACGGTGTAGGCCAAATGTGTGCGTAACACTAATGTTAACCACCGACTGCTGCTGGCTATGAGAAATCAGCACATTGATAAGAGGACATTACACCTGAGGCGTGAACGGTACAGTGGAACACCAAACATACACCTGAACTGGAGCAAGGCGAGTTTAAAGGATGCCCAGAAAAAGTTTATAATTTCAGTAACATATAGGTCAGGCAAACATGTCATTACTTTCCGATATATATGCATTGCTTGCAGACAGACTCAATACTATATGGGTAAAATCAAGTACTGGTGATAACTTACAACATATAAAACTGCTGGGAGGAGTACACATTAATTATAAGGCTTGAGGGTTATTGGTACATGTATCTGATACACTGATTTGATGATAATCAAATGACAGTAACAGAATGTTTCATGATGTGTAACCAAGTGTGACATAGTGATGAAAAAATAAACTGCTGTATTTCCCCTTCTTACCTAGTAGATGTAAAGAAGTGTTACACCCAAGTGAAGGGTAATAACAAAGCAAGATAATTCTTTCAAAGAAGTCTATGGTTTTACATTTCAATGCTCTGAATTACAAATGTAACGAGGACACCAAATATACCTCTAAAATGTAAAATTTTTATCTTTAATTAAACCAAATAGGACTGGCTATCTTTGCAAACCTTGTAATTTTCAGTGTGTCTTATAGGTCCCACTTTAAGAACCATTTTATCTTGGTTCCTGCTTGGGTGTTTTATTATATACTTTATGTTGATATAATGAAAACAGCACAAAATACAGATATATATTTCCATCTGTGCAATTGTCTGGAGCCAAACTATTTTGTTAAGTTATAGTGAAAACTGACTTTAACAGAAGCGAAATCTGTTGAGATTTGCTGCCACACATAAATGGTAGCACCTGTAACATGGACACCATTGCATTTTTAAGGTAAGTGCTTACCTTTTGATGGTTGTTTGTAACACTGGCAATAACTTCCTTCATTTACATTATACGGTATAGTTTACCATAATAGTATTTCACATTTAGATATACAGTCTCGCTCTTTCTTAAGAGGCCAGTGAAAACGGTTCTTCTCAGTGGCTTTTATAAACAGGAGGCGGATTTCTTCGCCCTGTACCCCTTCTATTAATCCCGGCCACCACTCATCACCACTCGTCAACAGAATAGGCCGGGCAAGGCACTTAAGACATTAAAGAAACTACATGATCACAGTCTAAACTGATTTTGATTAGCTTTCAGCAGATTGTGTTCCAGAGAAGTTGTCTCCTAAACGTGTATATAAAACTAGAGAATGTGCTGTTAAAATCTGTACATTTGAAAAAGGATACATTGTAGCCTGTTTGACTGATTATGATCACCACCAATGCCATATGTCATGTTGTTATCTTTTCCACGGTAAGTAGAGACCACCGCTGAGCGTAATTTAAAAGCAGTCAAGGACTGTCTTTTTCATTTTGTTTTTTACACACTATACGTCCAATTAACTTTAGAATATTTTGCTACGTTTACATTTTAGAACAGTTCAAGGGTTAATGATAACCTTTCACATTTATAACATTGTTACACTTAGACACATGCATAATAAAATTAATTTTTGCAGTGTGTGTGGTTTGCTATAAACTATCAATCTTATTATACTGTTATGATATGTAATCACTGACACAGCCAAACATACTTCATCTATAACTAGACTAGTTAGCGAAAAGACACAAAATTCCAGACACACATAAATTTAGATAAAGATACAAGTAAGTGGACTTAATAATGTTCTTTCTGGAAAATATAACCTAAAAATATTAAAAGGATACAGGCAGGTTCACCATCTTTTAACATCAGTGTAACTTTCCTCCATGGATGGTTTGTCTACATCAGCACGGTCTTCACACGCTTCGTTCTTGCCTGGCCCAAACCAACATGACTTACAGACCAGGTGAGACTTCTAACAGCAATTTCAGAAGCTGAAACAGAAATCACTCTATGAAATTTTCGACATCCTTTACTTGCCAACATCGCCTGGACAATCACTACGGTTTATAAACCCACCTTGGGCCTCAAAGAAATTTCGATGTATGTCGGAACAAGCTCCGTTTAGTATCGGTTCCTTTGTCATTGTATGAGAGCAAAACTGAAGCTAGTCTTTTGCTAAAGATATGACAGCCTGACATACCTTGACAGCGGACGATGCCTTGGATTTAATAACGGCACTTTCTCCATCACTTGGTCCTTTTCCGTGTCTGGAACCAAAGTATAGTTTTTCAACTGGAAACCCAAATTTTTCTATGGCGTGAGATATATGATAGAATGACCATTTTGATTTGTACTGGCCGGCACATCCATCAAACAACTGAACTTCCTTTTGAATAGACAGACCTCGATCATTTGTGAGAAAATGATTTGCTACATTGACGAAATGCGGTACTGCGTGTTGCTCATGCTTCATGTCACTAGATATGAAGGCAAGTGATTCTGTGACAAGATGTTGAGTGTCACAATTTCTACAACGATAATAGCAGACAATAGGATGAACTGTTGCCTGTTCAAGTGTCTAGTGAGCAGACTGAACGTCATCCTGATAATGGTAGGTTCCCTGCAATGTCCAGCACCATTATAACACAACCTGCAGGTAAGTCATTCTCGAGGTATTTAAATTGTTCATGTTGCCAGTGCGCTGTATCAAGATGTTGACCAAGGAATTTTACATCTTGTTTTATATCCTCAAGCAAATCATTTAATTTGCCCTCTTGTGGTTGCAACACCTTGACTTTGGCCGACCTCTTTACATCTTCCATTGACTGCAAAAGCTCAACAGCTTTCCACTGTTGCCACTGTACCCTCTCATTTCCTACAACTTCAGTGACATCTCCAAGCTTGCTGCTGATGGTTTCAACACTACAGCTGTTGCATAATTTATTTATACACAACTTATGGTAGAAGTTCTGTTCCTCTTTCTTCGGCCACATTGTCAGTGGAACAACCTGGTATATATCCTTCGTCTTATTTTTTGGGAAACTATGGTGGTCGCAGGTTTTATTGATTGCACGCAATTTGGTGACTGGTGTTGGCACAATATTCACAAAGGCACTGGTCAAGAGTCTGCTCCTTTTGAAGACAAACATGTTTTGGGCCTAGTTCCGCAAATTTTGTGAATCCTATCGGGTTGTCTGGATACTCCGACATGAAGTCTGCATCCAGTTTTTGAAGCGTTTTACCCCAAAACGATTCTACTTTTCCACTTCTTTTTGACTCTGACTTTTTGAATGGTAGGGGTGTGGCCTGATCTTCATAGTACTGTATAATATACAGTATACCCTACCATAATACTAACTGAGAGGGAAGATTTATGTTGACTGGAAATCTTTTTGCCTTTGCTATTTCGCACCAGGCGCCTCCATCCAATGCCAAGAACTGAGCTGGCAGTTCATAGTAACTTTTGCTTCTTCAGTATGGAAATAGTTTTCAATAAAGTACTGCTTTTGGTTGTCAGCTTGCAGACTTCTGCGTCTAGAACTTGGCTCAGTCTGCTTTGTGATTTGTTTACATTTGAAAATCTCAAATTTCGTTTGGAAAGTTCGGCTTGCCTTCTTGGTGAGCAGGTTATTAATAGCTTTTCAACTGTAGCCGCAAATCTCCTTGGGGACTTCGGCAAGCTAGATCTTCCCCTCTGAATAGCCTTGCGGAGGGACTGATACACTTCAGCACTTGATTCGGCTAAAATCTCACCTGGACATTCAGCATGCGGTATTCTGGAGTTGGTGTGAAATCGACTTTTTCTACATTTACATATTGTTTTCTTGTGACCTGGACACCCACAACACCAAGCCCTGATGTGAAATATAGTGCATGTATCCCTTTTTACATGTTCACTCACATATGTCTTCATTTTGATTCCAAAAACAAAAAATATATGATGTGATAATACTGAAGCCGCTGTTCTGATTTTTAACTTCCGCATCACAAAGTGATGGCTACTACAGCACCACACACCACCTCACCTCTCATTTAACGGTCAGTTTCTGTTGCTGTAAATAACATTAAATATGCTGCTTAAACTGTCCAAGTTACATTTGTTACCTACATACTAACTGGTCACTAGCGTCTGAAATGAAGTGTAAATAATTATTCTCAAAGTTCATCCATCTCTTCCCCACACCATAGCCAAGTTCAGAAAATATATGAAATTACAGTTCCAAACTAATGATAAATACTTCCTGTCTCGAACGTAACGTGGACACATTTGCTAATCGTGTCCATCAATAAAAGGGCTACGTTTGCATACCTTTAATCTGAAGACAATCAAGATGCGGGATAACAGACCGAAAATTAGAATAATATGTGGATAACAGTTATATTATACAGGATTCCAGCACTAAAAGACATTTTTTGCAGTAATTCATTATTTGGTAAGTATTGGAAATGAGGTTAACACGGTCATTTTATGACGAATAAATTTTTAGCTGGTCACAAACTTCGTTTGTTGTGCAGAAAAATGTTTCCAGACACTCGTAATTCCCACGGTGTTTACTTGTAGAAATCTTTCCATTCGATTTGCATGTGTACCATGTTTTATGTGACAAACGTAACAAGGACCTTGACGTAACAAGTGTTGACACGAAGGGCATTACCGTGAGTTAAACGGCCGCCATTCCTCGCAGACGACTTCCACATGCCGTATAGTGGTCAACTCAGCTCATTGTTGACGTCGTAAAACAACTCCCGTTTTTAGCTGATATACGTCCACCACGCGGACACGTTGGGGGTTTGAGCGTAACAACTAGACATGAGGAAAAGAACACACGTACGTGTACACATCTGACCCGTCAGTCCATAAACTTGGGTAAAATAAACTGTCCCCGGGACAGTCATTAAACAAAGACATTCCTTGTCTGTGAGGCGTGATAAGTGAGTAAATGTAGCCTTTGCTTGTTTTTTCAAGCCGGGGTTTGATTCACTGACTGAGGGACGCGATGCTGTTACGTTCGCAACCCATTTCAAAGTTGGCCCTAGCATGCACATATTACCTTGGGCAAAATAGTTTGTCTGATAATGAGATACTGTGCATAATGTTACATTGAAAAACAACATTATTTATTATTTCACTTTATGTAAACCAAGTCAAAATCAAATCCCCCACTTAAATTATGTCACATTTTGTGTCCACGAGACAGGTTATCAGTAAAATTATTATCGAGATTTTTTACTTCATCATTTACAATACCACCTACAAATTATAATATATGTATGTTCCAGACGTTCCTTTCAAAATTAGACAGAATTCTTTAAAATAAATGAAGTTATAACTATTACAGAGATTTATAAATGTGTTGCCTCTTGTGGTGTCACTATTTTATGAAAGGACCTCAATACACAACTGCTGATTTTTTTTTCATTCAGTATTCATTTAGTTAAAAAAGCGTGGCATAGATACACACATTTTGCATTTATTACTATGAAGAAGATTTAGATACTTCTCTTTTTTCACACAGTCTTGTATACATGTACTTCTGGTGCATGGTGATATTTTCAGTGAATTTTGAAGTGATGTATTCTAAAGTTTGACATTTGCGTTTTCCACTCTGTATGACATATTGTTTTGTATTATTCCCTTAGTCAAATTGTTAGACACCGCGAGAGAAACATGGTGAAACCATATGTTGGACCATGTGTGACAAAATAGACAGTTTTTATTAGCAAACTTGTGGTTCCTTCTCCTGTAATGACATTTAGTTGATTGTCTTCCAGCAACAGATATAATACTTGAGACAACACATTTGTCTTGCAAACCTGGAAATGGCTTTACTATTACTATCATTGTCTGTGTAACATATATTAACTAAACTATTATATATGTGAGCACTATCCTTTATAAGAATAAAATTATACATTCATATTAATGAATACAGGTGTTGTTCTTAAAAATAATAGAAACATCTGGTTTAAATGCCCTTTAGATCATATAAATAGTAGATTAGTACTAAATTTGTATGACTGTGACCTATATATGTATATATTCATTGTTAATTAAGGGCTAATTCAAGAACGTTTTTACATACACCATGGTGATCAGCGTTATGGGCCTAGAAACCCACGGTGCTCAGGGTAAACCACTGACCTTTTGTGTAGCTGATCAGTATCTTTCAAATTAATGAATATCAGAATATTTCTTAAAAGTAATAATGACATGGCAGTATTTAAATTTATAAATGTATTTAGTGAGCTAATACTGTATAAGCATGGCTATATACTGTTCATAAGTTTATCTTATTAAGCCCGAACTCAATGATTTTTCACATATATATTTTGTGCGTGGAGAAAACCAGTGGCACAGGTGAACAGTGGCTTTCCCACTTGTAACACACACACACACACACACACACACATATATATATATATATATATATATATATATATATATATATATAGTGAAAGTAATGAAAGTGAAAGTAAGTGACATTATGTGACGCATGACATTACTCAACCCTCACTAGAGTCTGTGTTTCGTCAGTACATCCATATGGCAAGAATTATCAGAATTTTTCTCAACTGGTTCACCACGGCGTTACTATTTTAGTACGTGCGGATTGATAATATGAGGCTTTGGGGTGTTACATGATCAGTTGTTACGCCGCCAACAAAAAAACTTTCCGTATTATACTGAGCATAGTCTTCTTTTTGCGCCACGTTTGTGCCGAGAGCTTTTTGTTACATCTTTTTTGGCCAGTCTAATATGGCTTCATTACGTTAACATGCAGACGCGTTCTCATTGGGACGAAAGTTCTTTTCTAAGCGTCTTTCAGCGAACAGCGTTCGGCCTACTAGGTTTTTCTTTTACCCTCTAGGACTGAAGTTCGATCTCCAAACTCCTTCATTCGACTGTGCAGGGTATAAATTATTTACGCCTCCCCCGAGACACCCCTTCCAACCCTGTAACATCTAATGGCACGTAGACGTGCTCTGTCTATCAGTCCAGTGTATATCTATACTTAATTCGTCTCATCAGAAAGTGACAAGCAAATGTTAGGTGTGATGTAAAGATCAGTATATTTAATTGTCTTTAACTTGGTGTTTATGCCTGAAATACTGAAGCAGATTTTTAATGGTGCTTTTATTAATGACAGGGAAGAAAATGTTTTCATGTTTTTCAGGCCCTCGTGGCATTGGGCGTGGCCGTTTAGAAAAAATCGTAGAGCCCAGGGAATTTTTTGAACAACTCCAAAAATCTGGGTATGTCAAGGTGCATGATATAGTGGTCCTGCAGGCTCTTTTGTGGACTATCGGGAAGAGAGAAGTCTACGAAAAGACGGTAGAGTTTGCCGAGCGGTCTGAGGATGTCCTCCACGTTTGCACCCCGAACCCAGAGCCAGGTAAATATCTGCTTTGGTCTTAGATGTTGCTTGATACAGTTTGATAATAGACCGAAATTCAACTTTAAGCGCACATTGCTATGTGCTTATAACAATTTAATAAGAATGTAAAATTTTGTTCATTAAATGTATGCACAAAAAGATATTTTTAAGTTGCAGTTATTTTCTTTTCCACTTTTCCTATAATAGGATGGCTGTGAGTTCAAGTCCACCTCATGCGGGCTTCCTCTCCGGCCGTTCGTCGGAAGATCCGCGCGCAACCTGCGGATAATCCTGGGTTTCACCAGACTCTGTCCGGTGCTCTCACACCATTATACTGGCCATCGTCGTATAGGTGAAATATTCTTGAGTACTGGATAAAACATCAATCAAATAGATAAATAAATAAATAAATACAACGATCCCGTTGATCATGACAGGATGTTGCATATTAAACACCGGCGTAATTCTCTGATTTGTTTTATAGCAAATGGTTACATGTACGTGAGATTCCACCTTCAGGGAAAAGTCAATAGAGACGCCCTTGAAAATTTACGGGAGAGAATCGCGAGATGGTTTCGGGTACCCAAACACTTTGTTACCATATCAGGGGTGCAGCCTACAGGGAGTTGGCACATCACCCTTATGATTCCTGAAATATGTGCGGAAAACCTGCTCAGCTTGCCTGAAAAGAAAAAAAGATGGTTAATTCAGCAAGATATCGACACCTTGGAATTGGATGGGAAAGTCATTGACTTAACAGGCAAGTACATATTCGCATTTTATAAACAAGAAAAAGCCAGACAGCTTGTCAAGTTGTGCATCTCTGCGCGTGACCAAAAATGGTCACCTACAGATACATGTGCTTCTGCATTACAGCCTTCGGCGACAGCCCAGAATTTATACGTGCTCTATTTCTTATGAGTATTTTCTATGTTTTCGACTGCGAACTGCCCTCTTGATCATGTAAAGTCATAAAATGCAAAAAATAGTCTAGCGTGCACTCGATATTTTGAGAGGCCTGAACACTTCTAGGCCTTCCATGGTCTCCTCACAGAATGTCTTGCGGTGGCCTGGTGGTTAGAGCACCCACCTCGACGAAGGGAGATTTGAGATAAATCCTGGGTCGGGTTATACTAAAGTCTTTAAAAATGGTACTTGTTGCTGCCTCGCTTGGCGCTCGGCACTGAGAACTTAGAGCCAGGAAAGAGGACTGGTCGGCTCGGTGTCAGTATAATGTGACTGGGTTGGGTGTCATGTTTGTTGTCTGCGGGATGACGTTCCAGTGGCTGCAGCACTTTGGCGGCAGTGAATCGCCCTTCCACAAGAAGAGACAGTATATATACATTCTGTTGACTCCTCGTTGTCATATTGTGAAAGTTCGTTAATTACAACAGACAGGCAGGAGTTGGGCGACATCAGTGACTTGTATTGGTGCAGACAGCACAGAGACCACTATGGCGAGGTACGTATCCTCGCGTATACACAATAGGATATAAAATAGTAACTTGAATCACAACTGTGATCGCTACATCTCTCCATTGCTTGTGATAAGAACTTTTTTGAGAAATTTAGAAAGTACTATCTTGACAAACAAAGTTAGAAATAAAAGGAATGCGTTATGCCTTACCGTTAAGTACATTACTCAAATATCAAAACAGTATGTTAAGAAAGCATTCTGAAACAGTGATTAACTTTCAGTTGGTTGGAACAGTTTAATGAATAAATGTCTTCAAGGGAATGAAAGTCGGAAATGTGTCACTTGAAGACAAATAATGTCATGAAAACAAATCTCATTTCCTGGAAAACAAACATGAATGGAATAGTTCATTCATCAGGAAGGAAAGTTAGGAAACTGTCAAAATCATGTAACTGTGTAGCTGTCAGACATGATGATGGAACAACACTGAAAGTTCACAATTCCTGAATCAAGAACCTGGTGGACTTTCGTCTGAGTGACGGATATACCCTGGAGTAAACATCACGGTTATTTGATGGAGGCGCGGAGGTTATCTCATCTTCATCTTCCTCTTCCGAGAAGTATGAATTGGTGGCTGCTGTGACAGGTTTGAAGAATGATCGATTTCTTGTAATGGTCCGGTGATTTCGTTCAGCGGTGGTCATACTGTCACTGACTCTTGTCACCTTGTACGGTTTAGGGTCAGAGGGAGTCGAGAACTTGTTTTTTTGACGGGGAGGGGGGTTGACGTACTAGAACGGAATCGCCAGATGAAAATGTCACAGTTTTCGCCTTTCTGTGTTGGTCAGCATAAACCTTTTTGTGATGTTTTTTCGTACCGTCACGATTAGGAAAAGTCTTTTCCTTGACGTTGGGAGTTGATACAGGTGCAGGGAGTTTGATGCGTTTGACAGCTGATGAAGAGTTGTGATGTGGATATGTCATGTCGTAGAATGTGGTGTTGCACCGTAGTTTCTCTAGAATACAGATCAAGAATTCTCAAGAATACAGTTTTTTGGTAAAGTTGGCAAATTCAGAAGGGGCTGAAGTAGACTTCATAATTTCCAGTGCTAGAAATCTGGAGTAGTCATCGACTATCACAAGGAGAAGAGATCCACAGGGAAGGGCCCAAAATCAATGAAGACTTGTGTCCATGGTCCTTCTGGAAATTCTGTCATACACAAAGGTTCAGGGTTGATTTTTGACACATTAGCTTGACAAGCGAGACCGTCAGCAGTTTGAGAGGCCACTAACCTGTCAATGTCGGGAAACCAAACGTTTTCTCTCAGTGTCTGCTTGGTGCGAATTACACATTGGTGACCTCCGTGTGCCAGTTGTACTGCTCGTTGCTGTAACTGTTTAGGTATGACAATCCTATTTCGCGGAGAACAATGTCATCATCAGATGCAGAGAGCTCTGGGTGTATCCTGGAAAATTTGAGTAAACAGTCCATATCAATTGTAGGGTCACGCAAATCTTTCAGCACATACCACTTACCATCACGGATTGTGTTTATGAGACGTTGAAGTGTTGTATCATCTTTAGGTGCCTTTTCCACTTCAGAGAGCTTCATGGTGTATCTTGCAAAACGATGTGGTGTACACATCTTTCAGCACGTCGAGATGGTCTGGATAACTTATGTGAGGAATCTGGTTATGGGTGGGGCTACATGAAATCGGCAAGGGTGTCCTTGTCTTTTCTGTAGATAACTAGGTTTAGACAACCTTCTAGTTGGTATATTTCAGCGGTTTGTGATCTGTGATGAATGTAGGACCATACAAACAGGTGTGAAATTCTTCACATTCCCATACGGGCTCCAGGGCTTCTTGTTATGTCTGTGAGTAGCGAAGTTCTACAGGAGTTAACGAACGTGATGTATAGGCCACAACTTTTCGCGGCCAGAACTTGTGTGACGTAGCTGGGATTGAAGTAAGACATGGTTTGAGCAGATGTGTCCATGTCTTTCAGCTTGATGAAAGCATCTTGACAAGTCTATGACCTGTCCGATTTGGCATTTTTATGTGTGAGCTCTCGCAGTGGTGTGGAGATTGTTGCGTAGTCTGGTAAAAATCTTGCAAAATAGCTGGTCATGCTAAGAAACCTAAGAACCTCTGACACATCTGATGGTGTGGGGAATTACAAATGGCAGACGCCTTCTTTGAATAAGGTGACATGTTCAGAGAATGTGTAGTCATAGATGTCTACTTTGGTTTTGTTGAACACTCACTTCTCTGGATTTTCTCACGCAATCGCTTGAACGTAGATTCCAAAGCAATGCGAAGTGTCCGCTGGTTTGAACCCATAATAATGATGTCATCACTGAGATTTCGAGCACCTGGTATGTCCGAGAAGACTTCTTCAGCAGCGCGTTGGAAAACTTCAGCAGGTGAATTAGTTCCAAACTTCAGACGTTTATAGCGAAACAGTCCTACAGGGGTTGAGAATGTGGTGATATAACGGGATTGTTCATCTAATTCTATCTGATGATACCCTGAGTTAAGGCCCAATTTTGAGACGACTTGGGACTTTGGTGTGGCAACAATTGGGTGTATAAGCCTTTTCAATTAGGTCTTGCTCCAAGAGTATGTCAAGTTCTACTTCAAGCTTTTTGCGCAAGTGAAACGTAATGCTTCTGTGTGGCTGAATAACTTGATGCACTGTTTCATTAATATGCAGCTTAACTTGGAAGTCTTTCAATTTTCCAATACCTAAAAGAGATCAGAGTATTCATTTACCAACCCGTGTGTGTTTGCTACCTTGTTGACCATTTCAGCCCTCTGGAGCTCTTTAGCTGTTGTGTGACCAATCAGAGATACATTACAATCCTCACTGATATAAAATGTCGCACTTATTAACCTGTCACTGTAGCTAACTGTTGCGTTAAACTTGCCGAGTAGTGTCTGGTTTACAGGATGCTGGTTTTTGATGTTGACTGTCGACTTCAGTTCCAGGTAGTGTTGTTTTCCTAAAATGTTAATGCTTGGATACAGTTTTGTTTGCTGTTGCCATGGCAATGTGCTTGTTGTTTGTTGCTTTTGCTCGAATTTGTGGCTTTTTCAGAGAGACAACATTTATCAAAATAGTTTAAGATTCCATATTTCCTACATTTTTTCCCACGGGCAGGGCAGTTTTTCATTCCACCCTTGTGAGGCCAGTGATTACCAAAATGTCTGAAGGTAGAATTTCTGGAGCTGAATTGTCTAGGCTTGAAATGTTGTGATGGCATCTTGGAATAAAATTTGTGAACAGTTTCTGTGTGATCTGTTGATATAGCTGTTCCATAGCACGGGCGATACCTTGTAGATGAGTGAGTGTCATGGTGAGGTCACGGAGTGGAATTCTTCTGAGCTTTGCTGATATACAACCAAGAATAACCTGTGATTTAATTTCCTGATTTGGTCCGAAAACTCACAAGTTGCAGATAACTGCCGAAGACCTGTTTGGAAACTGTAAATACTTTCATCTGTACCTGTTGTAGCTTCTCTAAAGATGTAGCTTTCGTACTCAGTGTTCTAGCGAGGTGAGAAGTAGGCAGTGAGTTTCTCCTTCGCTGTCTCGTAGTCAGCACCTGTGCCTTCTAGGGTATTAAATATGCTGTGTACCCCTTCTCTGGCAAAATAAAGTTTGCGTGTAACGTTTGTGATGCCCATAGCGAGGAATAATGTTTCTAGACGAGATAGCCGTTTTGTCCATCGACTGCCTGGAGAATGTGCTTCAGAATTAACTGGAATATAAGGGAACGCAGGAAGCGCGGTAGCCATCTTACCGTTGACAACAGCGTTGTTGTTGTGTGATCGGTGAAGCAAAGTGAGTGAGCGAAATAAAGGCAGCGGGGAACATTTCAGGGCTACAGAACACAGTTCATATTTGCTTGCAAATTGGACAAAACACTCAGATCACTCGTCGCCAAATGTCATATTGTTATAATTCGTTAATTACAACAGACAGGAATTTGGAGACACGAGTGACTTGTATTGGTGCAGACATAATACACGAGGAAGAGACGCCTATGGTGAGGTACATATGCTCGCGTATACACGGCACCATATAAAACAGTAACTTGAATCACAAGTGTGAGCACTACAGTCATCATACGACGTGAAATCCCAAGCATACACACGCACATACACACGTACAAACATACATACGGATGTACGGAATGCATGAGTACGAGTATGGACTCGTGTTCCTGTATAATAACCATACCATTCGCTTAACTTAGGGCTTCCTACTGTGATATCACAACACAAATTATTACTGTTGCTTCTACAATTCGGTTTATATTTGCATTATTTGTTGAATAGGAGAGAGTGTCTTCGGCCCCGTTGGTTCGCAATACTTTCTCTTTCTATATACATATACTCAGTGTGTGTAAATCCAAATGTTGATATTCTACATGACGGGTAATATACCGTATATATAGTACTTATATTTTGTGAATCTCAGTGAACAGAAAGCTTAAAAAATACCACCACAGAATTTATTACCGGGCCATGAGAGCAAAATTGTCTGTGAAGTTTAACATTTTCTAGATTATTATTTAGTCTTGTAAAAGTACAGTTTCATCACAAAGCATTATATACAGATGAATATGTATAAACAGCGATGGGTAGAATTACTCTACTTAAAAGACATTACAAATGTACATCTCATACAGCTATTTACTTCTCAAGTTTTACTAGGCACAGAGGGAAGCACATGTATACTTCCACTTTGATCATATTAATAATTCCTGTGTTACAGATTCCGACGGCAGCAAGCCAGATGTGGCAAAAGAGGACGATGTTGCGTGTAAGGAACTCGAGCGACTGGCGAAAGTTAACAGTGATTTGGAAAACAGAATAGAAATATTATCGTCTCAACTGGACAAAGAACAACGAAAGGTTGTGTCCCAACAGGGACCGCTACCTGGAGGTAGGGTGGTCATTTATGATAAGGATGAACTGATCAATTCAGATTAACGTATTAATTTTCTCTTTTGGTGCTTCAGGTCTGGCTAGCTTCCTGTCCGGTCATTCGTCGCTCTGCCAGCAACTGCGGATGGTCGTAGCTTTCCCTCGAACTCTACCTAGGTGCCTCCCACCATAATGAGGGCCGCCGTCTTATAAGTGAAAATATTCTTGTATATGCCATAAAACTCCAATCCAATACATAAATGAATAAATCTATTCAGTCAATTTGTGAGTTGACCTCCTAATTCGCCTTTCTTCTTTGAATGTCAGCCATTTTGAGCCACTAAAAACATTTTCATGATGTACGTTCACGTGGATAAATTTATACACGACTCCTTTATCTGTTCGCTGATGTTAGTGGTGTCAATGACGCAATGTCGGTCTACTCTGACAAATCGTGATCGTGAATGCGTCACTTTAATTTATCTCTAAGCTTTGTTAATTATGCAGCTTTCTCACTATCCAGTTTGTAAATTATTCAGTACAACTGCATTGCCAAAAATGAAAGTGTTTTACTGCTTAAAACCATAAAACTGTGGTGGCATTCACCCTGGTGTCCGTTTTGTACATGGATGCCAGAACGCTCAGTAAACCAACTTTATGATGTTGAGTCTGTTGAGCCAGGTGCCTGTTGCGATCATTTTTTAAACGTGGCTGGAGGATTGGAATTGTCAGGGGCACCGTTGGCAAAGAATCTGAGAGGCATTAAATTAAGTAACGCTAAATGTATATAATAAAGAATTTGAAGGAAACTTTTCATCATAATTAGCTACTAGGATGCAAAATCATGACAAACGCAAAGCTCATAAGAAAACAAGAAATGATAAATTGATGATGTATATACACATTCAATAATCATAGGTTAAGATCGCCAGCTATAACGCTGACTCTGAAAAGCTCCATCTACACTGATCCCTTTGCATCTCGAATGTTGGAAGTATATTTTGTGTTTCATTGTCTTCTTACTTCTGAATATTCAGATGCGCCAATCAGGTTTGGATCGGAGAATGTGATCAAGAAGATTGACAAGGAATTTGCAAAACATGTTGAGGAATTGCAAACGCTTTCATCGGAGCGTGGTAAGACATTAAATTATAACAGCAGTTTTGAGAACAAAAAATGTTTGAAGTTGGACGAAGTTTCGAAGAAGTTAGACTAAGCCCGAAATTACAATGGTTTTAATCGGAGAAATTACATTGTAATTTATTGAGGAAGTTAGATAATGATCTTGAGAAGTGTTGCTTAAGTGATGCGATTATTGTTACGATAACACAAGGTAACTTCCATATACATCACATTGATTTATCTGTTGACTTTTCCGCCTTTAAGGTAGCCCCATGCGTTACGGGTTGAAATTCCACATTTTATTGTGTATGAAACACATTGTACAGGATTAAAGGAAGAACCTGAAACATATTAACACATTACAGACATATTGAGGTGCACATTATCTTTATTTATCTGTTTTTACATTTCGACTCTTAAAACTTTATTTAAGCTTGGATGCATGACCTCGGGAAATTCAAATTGGTCAGGACTTTGGATTACATTCTGCAGGAATTACAGGAGAACCTGACACAAATTGAGTACATAAGGGAGAAACTACAGACAGACTTTGACTCAGGTAAGGTGATCTTTCTGGATACGCATGAATATAACTCAGGTGTGTGTTTCAGGTGCTACTAACTGTTCTTTTACATGTAACTGCTCCTCCGGTCTGTGGCCTAATCGGTCAAGTTTTTATTCACTTTTGTAACACGAGCCATTTAGTTATACACCTTTATAACATTAAAGCATTCTCTTCTCTGTTGAGTTTTTTTTAAAAATGGCTCATGGAGCGTCTGTAGTTGTAGTTATTCTACTGTTCTCTGTGGAGTAGTAATAATCCTACAATTAGGTCTGCATATGAGTACAGTTTGATTAAAGACAACAGCTAATAACAAAACTACACTTCCCTCACAATGAAGCATAACAGTTAAAACTATCCTACAATTTCCCAATAAATTGCTGTCATACACCCGAACACGTTATGCATTACAATTTGAGAATAATTTATAAAAGCGTAATATTTGGAATTCTATTATGTCTCGTATTTTCGAAAAACATACAACACTGAACGTCAACGCGTCCAAATTCTCAGACATATGAATCAGAACATACTAACGTCATGACTCGCGTCATCACGTACCCCACCTTGTAAGGTTATTCTCGGAGGTGTTTATCCCATTTGTCCATGGAATTCATTAGCACAGAAGACTACCAAGTCACGCGATTAAATAATGAAAACATATTGCACTAAAGGCTGAATAGTTAAATATTGTTCAAATGAGAGGTGAAAATGATAACAACTTTTGTGCAACATTCTGTTTATTATTTATATTTAAACAATATAAATGTTTTTGTGCATTTACCGAAAATTTAGGTAATGCCTTTTGGCTTTAGGTCTTCGAAGAAATGTCTATGGTGTGACGTCATACATATGACGTATTGTATGACGTCGTGTCTTCTTGCGTAAGGTAGAAATGTTAAAACGTACTAAACTGGTATTATGGCGTTATCCCCTTGAGCTGAACGTTATGTAATAAAAATTCCTTTCTGTGAAACTCAAGTTAAAATGACAAAAGTGATACTCTTATTTCACTGATTAATAAATAATAAACAACACAACACGGAGCATGTCAAGAGATTTATATGAGAAACTACTTGAAAATTTGTGAAACCAAGCCCCGGGGCAACAAAAGTGAACAAATCTGAGCAAAAACTTAGTAAATAAACGTTCATTTCCTTCAAACAAGCTTCACCCCTCAGCTCTGAGTAGGAGGTCAGCGGACAAGCGAATATAGCAGCAGAGTGGTAAAGGTTATTTAATTTGTTGTTGTGGGTTCTGTAACCCAGCTGATCATTTTCCGGTTTAATTAATATGCAAAAATGTTTAACTAGGTATAATATAATAGAAATAATTATTCTTTATCTAGATATCGTTGCTCGTTTTACCACAGTGAAGAGTTGAAATTTTAGAAGTTGACCGACACATATAGTGAAACGAGCAACAACGACTAGTTAAAGAATCATTATTTCTTAAGGAGCAATAGACCCTTTTTGGTATTGGCATTGAGGCATGCTCAGTGCCTTACGTTGTATGGCAAAAGATGGCAACAATAGCCAGTATTACTTCTTTGCCACTGTTGGGGGTAATTTGTATTAAAAAAATTGTTCTGTCCTTTATCATACCTGATCTCATACATATATATATGTCTGCCAGAAGCAGGCCTGGTTAAGATTTCAAGACAATTTCACGTGGAATATACCTTGGCGTCGAAACCAACATTCGTATCCCAGCCGTCGACCAAACTGTGGGCTCCCGGTCAACCCATGCAAGACCAGTTTCCAAAAATGACAAATAACACAAACCACCCAACAACTAAGAAAATCTATAAATATATAAATTAGCACGGATTCATGCAGAATCAATCAACAGTTTTCAATCATAACGAAAAGACATATCAAATGTTCTAGACGACAGAATAAAATCAGTATCCAAATCGTGTGCCGTTTTAGCATATATGGTGTCGTTAATCAACTATAATGTCAAATGCGCTTTGACTGCAACTGTTCATATATCCAACGTGGCGATCACCCTCAGCACGATGAACATACGTCCCCTAGTCCCGGGTTAAGCGGAGTTAGACACAATTATCAAGCAGGGTCCAAGAGATTCGGATCACTGCTTCCGTGTTTACCAAAATAGAGGAGTACTCATTGTAAAATTTAAGAAACTTAAAGGGAATGGAATGCCTTTGGCACACTAGCTTTTGCAGTAATAACCTCTGTCGTTGGTTCAAATCATCACATAACACAGAACAAATGCTGCAAGGCGAGAAATGTATATGCCATAAGCATGACCATCCAGTACATTGCTATCCAAGTATGGATAATTCGCATTCTGTTCTAATTCGCTGCGCTCAAACGAACAGAAAGCATTTATCATCTCGCAACACAAGTTTTATGACAGTAATGCCAACTGATGAGGCCACCCGGAGTGTGTAAAACTGAAATTTCTCGATTCATCCGAATACAGAATCTAAGGAAAAGATCATTCTGTTTACTGGGTACACCATCAAAGACACCGGGCGCCGCTGTGGTAAAACCAGGGATTAGAAAACCTCCGAAAAGAAATATCCTGTAACTCTTCGTCAGCAGCAGTGTAGCCTGGCGTCTGCGGTCAGGATGACGGCACTTCATCCTCCCTCAAAAACCCGTACAGTCTTTCTTATTGCTTTAATAATGAGGATTTTTTAATCGTTATTTTAGGACTTCCAACAACTTCTCTTCAATGTACATCTTGATCCAAAAAATTCAGGGTGTGCTCTCATAGGAAAATATGCAACAACAACAACAAAAATATAAAAAAAAAAACAAACAAAAAAAAAACATATAAAGAAACAAAAACAAAGCAATGTAGATAATATTTAAAGATATAAAGTATAATCTTAAAAGCAAAATACAAGAAAACGGAGCTGACAGCGTGGCCGTTCTCTTGCGTGGTACGGCGTTCGACGAATGGCATTAGCCCTTTCCAGGATACTTATAAACTTCTAATGACTGGTACTGAAAACCATTTCATAACAAAACAGCACATTGCCTGCACACAATTACCATCCCTAACCCTTGCTAACCGTTTTGGTAACACCTCACGATTAGCATTCGAAAAGATCTTGCTGAATGTCAACTGCATATGAAAAACGTTATGTTAGTTGCGATAATAAATATTTATCTCTATATCAAAACTATCCCTCTTGTTGTTAAGTTAGCGTGACAGGAAACCATTGTCGTCTACATAAGATATACCATCAGGAGACTCTGAAGTTTCCTTTAAATCTAGCGAAGTTGGACATATATCTTTACACCCTTTGTTACGCACGGGTTGTTTACAAATCTAACAAATCATCAACATACCGTTTAGTTAATGATTGAGTCTGATGAAGATCACTCTATAATAACTTCTGCATACGAGAACAGGTATAGGTCTGCCACAAGTGAGGCACACTTTGTACACATCGGAATACCTGTACACTGGCGATAAATATTTTCCCCAAATTTCAGAGAGATAGTAATGATGAGAAATTCAAGTAACTCAATTAACAACGAATCCCATGAACTGTAAGCCTTGTATAATATGGAACTGAAGAAATATTTGTTGGCAGTGACATTAATGTAGCGGTGACCGGTTTTATTAAACACGAAACAATTTATGAGGAAATTCTATCAATTAAATCTGACGTTGCCAGTATGCTATGGGGATATGCCCTCTGTCTGATTTCATTCTCACTTTTGACAATACAGAGTACGACATATCCAAACTGGACTGGAGAAGAGACGATCGTGTGTTCAGGCCTTGTCTCGAACAACTGCTTTACCTGGGTGAGAAATTCCTCTCTAAGTTGGGAAATATCAGGAGACGAATGTTACATTATACACATTCTGATGAGCAAAGCAGAGTAATACATAACAGTCTAATCTATACCAGTTAGACAATGCATTTTTTGCATTAATAACGGTTGAGAATTGTAATATGAACACATCTAACCGAACTTAAATATTGAATGATCAAAGACTTCTTCTTTATTATGTTTTTATTTTTATTACCCGTTGTGCATGGGTTTTACTAAAACTGTGTTCCCGAAACGAAGGGTATAATCGCTGTTGAATATAAAGCTGTGTTAGCTGCCATCCTGTATTGAAATTATAAGAACAATGGTAAATATTGACTTCGACAGACACATGTATCAAATCATAACAACTACAACATTTAATTAAAACAGTCATTTAAACTCAGTAAGTCTGAAATACAGAGGCAGATTTTGTGAATGAATGGGTAACTTTTAGATCTAAATATGCTACTATATGTGATAAAAAAACCCTACCTTCAGAGAGAAAAATGAAACAGTGTAGTGCAAGTGGATAACATTTAATTTTAAATGTATTACAGCTCTACGGCTGTATTTATCTTTAAATATTACCATCTATTTTGTTAACTTTTATTTCCCCTTTCTTCGATTTCAGAGGATCTTTTTTATGAGGCTAAAAAAATGTATCTAATCTGCCAAGGACTTCAAATCACTTGCCGTCGTCTTGACAATTACTTGAGAAATGTCATGGATCAAGTTACAGAGCTCAAATTAATGGAAACGCAACACGGTAATTTAATTAATTAGGATACGAAATACGATGAAAAAAGCTAACACCTTTCAAGGAAAGCACTGGCTGTAAATATTAATCTCTTTAACTGATGTCGAGGGCCCCCGTGGCCAAAGTGTTAGCACGTTAGCGGAGCCATTTGACACTGGCTTCCTCGTGTTGTAGGAATCTACGGATGGTCGCGGGTTTCCCCTGGGTTCCACCCAGTTTCCTCCTAACATAATGCTATCCACAGCCGTAGGAGAGAAATATTCTACAGTAAGGCGTAAAATCCCGATCCAACAAATAAATAAATAAATAGAGAAATAAATAAATAACTCATGTCACCATTTAGTAAGTGGTAGGTGACCAAGAATTTGTTGTTTCAAAACAAAACACGAACTCGTTGTTAAGAAAGTGTTCTTGTTAAATTAAACGCAAACTTGTTCTAGCCTTGAATAAATTCTAACAACAAAAAATTGATGCTTAATAGTGTCTATTTAAAACATGATAACTGATTACAAAAAACTGGAAACAGTGCCGGAAGGCTCTGGAAGATATTGCTTTAATTACGTATATAGTCTCGCAAACATAGGCCACAACTGATTTACAAGCATTTTGGAGGAACAGTGCAGTGTTACAAAAATCAACTCTTCAGTGCTGTACGATGATTCTAAAACTTTTACAGAACAGATGCATGCATGTTTAAATTACATACTCGAGTATACTGTATACAGTCTAATCATTGGTCCTAATTAAACTTTAGAGTTATTGAGGCCTAGATCGGTGTAGTCACCCAGGTGCCTCTCGCTAATGCAGTTCCCTCCCACCATAATGCTGGACACTTGTTATATAAGCGTTAAGTGGTAATCAAATAAATGAAATAAATAACTACAAGGCTATTTTGTTGTGAAAGTGAAAGACATGTGCAATAACTATCTGACTCCAAATAGACACATGTATAAGCACGAGATATAAGGTATATCTAAATCGTTGCATTAAACATAGTCCAGGTTGTGTAGAAAATCGTCTGTTTAATCCCTGTATATAGAATTATATTTTCTGTGCCGAATAAAGAACATACAATAAAACGCATTAGTTATGTACAGTATAAATTGATCACATATCTCCTCATTTGTTTCTAAAAAGCCCTATGGTGCCTCAAGGAATGTCAGGAAACAACCATCTCTGTCTACGTTTGAAAAGGTATCTGTCAAGCAAATATCGCCTGACTGGTGGCCTCTATGCGCCGCCGTTTCACAGATGGCTGCGACGCAATCACAGGGCAAACACCTTCAAGTTACTCAATGGTATCACATTGGGTTTTCATTGATTTAATTAACTCCTTTATCAGCGCGTTATAATTGGTTTGTTTCTTGTAGACTTACATCTCTGAAGTATCACATCAGCTACAAATTGATAAATCTATCTTCTGAAACCAAATGTATTCATAATTTGAGGTACACGCAAGGATTTGTCATACGGTCCTTTTTAATGGCGCTAATTATATAAACACACACCCAACCCATTCCACACTCGGCCTGACTTGGGCTTACGTTTTTGTTTGTAGGGATGGACGCTTTGTCGGTTTGGAAAGAAATTATTTAAAAATCCAAGATATTAATAACAATCTGTTAAAATTTGTGTGCTAGAATAGAAATAAAGGATTGATTTTAGCCTCGTTCCAAAACAGTGGATCAGTCCGTTTCTTGGAATATATCTAACGCATTTCAGTGCAAACCTTTACTGGCCGTGGTTTGATGCGTCGTCTATATGTGAGACAGACAGGAAAACAACCAAATCTATGATCGTATATAGTGAACCTTTAAACTTAAAGGGACGGCCAAGAAGTAAATCAATTTATACTTCATCTCCAAAAAAATCTCAAAAATGTAAAATTGTGTATCAAGCAGACGTTCTGATAGTACAAACTAGATTAGATGTATGTGTTTGAGTGTGAAAACACTTTGCTCTTAACTGTTATAATCTTAAATGTTGTGGAGGTACTTGGACTGAGTGTTCCACTTATTCGCTCGATTTATTTGACGAATATGTCCATTCGTGTTTGCACAGATCTAAAAAGTGATGTAACTGATCTTCTTCAGAATACTGTATTATCATATGTTTAAGCCAAGGGGTTATTTTTTTAAATTGAAAGTTTTCTGCTTTGTGTTTTGTTTCTTAAGGTAAAACTAAGAATATCTGCCTTTCTGGAAAATCACCACTTCATTGGTATAGTTCATTGATAAAACCATCGGATATACTTTTTTCTAAATTATCATTTAAATTTTTTGAAGGTTCGTTGAAACACAGAGAGTTGAGTGTGATTGACAAGGAAGTACAGACCATTGAAGACTTTGTGAAAAAGCATATAGAGGCTTTAAAGAAGATCAGCCAAAGACTGATGGAGATAGATATTTCCACAGGTGAGATTTACTGTTCTTTTACAGGTTCCTTTTCCGCAATTCTGAAGAATTTTTCTTTTCATCTGATTGGATTTTTATGAAGGGCTCAAGTATATTTTACCTGTACAGGTATATTGATAAAACGATGGTCAGCGTTAGGGTGGGTTGATGCCGGACTCCAGGAAACGACAGACTGGAGAGGAAGCAAACATTAGCTTGACTTGAAATAGCATCGACCTCATGGGCTGATGCTATGCGTAACCACGTAGCCCCAGTTCTGAAGAATAGTTCTTCCGGCTAAGTACACACTGGCAAATCAAGAGAAATGTTTTATAGTCACTTAAGAGGGTTTATGTCAAACACAAAAAATGCTGCAAAGCTAGTATAAAGCCCCAGCAGAGACGAGATTGTGATGGGAGCAGATAACCTAGGCAGGAGGTTTATCATGTACGGGGGAGGCCTCCGTGCTAGCGCAGCGGAATGACCTACAAGCCTCCCATCAATCCGTCGCTGTGAGTTCAAGTCCAGCTCTTGCTGGCTTCCACTTCGGCCGTACGTGGGAAGGTCAACCAGCAACCTGCGGATGGTCCTGGGTTTCCGCCGGGCTGTGCCCGGTTTCCTCCCACCATGATGCTGGCCGCCGTCGTATAAGTGAAATGTTCTAGAGTGCGGCGAAAAACACTAATCAAAATATCATGTGCAAGGAACTCGTAAAGATCCTTCCCGCCTTTGTGAAAGGGGCCCAAGGTTACATGCCCATTTATTCTTTCTTGGATTGCGTCATACTTCCAGGTGAACGTTTGCTCAGAAAGCACTAGGTAGTATACAAATACTGCAACGTCACAGCCAAAAAGGACATGATTCGTTAAAATCTGTCTTTGTGCCGATTTAGCCCAGGTGGGATTTTAACAGTTCATGCAAATGCTTAGATAGTACCAGCTTACTCCGTCCCTTGCACCTGAGACAAAACAAAATCCAGTTTACATGGTAGATTTGAGACTGACAAGTCTTATTGGTAAGAATTATTGACCACCCAACCCGCCATTATCCGTGTGTGGAAATGACAACTATTTCCGGTATAAAATTCTAAAGATCACAGATCTTCAGTATTTCAGCTTCAGCGCGGCGTAATCAACTAGGTGTCTCTCACCAATACGGTCGCTGTAAGCTTGTACCTAGATCATGCTGGCATCTTATCCGGCCATAGGTGGGAAGGTCCGCAAGCAGCCTGGGGATGACCGTGGGTTTCCCCCGGGCTCTTCCCTGTGTCCTTCCACCACAACGCTGACTGTCATCGTATATTAAGTGAAATATTCTTGAGTAAGGCGTAGCACAACAATCCAACAAAATCCAGAATGAATTGCCGATTTAATCAAACAGAACACAAAAAATTTCCAAAGCATCCAATCGCATACATACATAAGCAAATGTTATTTAAGGACAACGAAAAAATCCATATTTAGGCTGTGACAGCCACACTATTATTAACATATTCCAATACACATTGTACATTTTACATGTGCTCTGAAGACCCCGGTTGCCAGTCAACATGACATTGTGCCTTTTGGGTAAAAAGCATATGTTAACAGTATTTACTACAATACGTAAGTGTTGCAGAAATTTCCTTCTTTACTGTAGGATATATTGATTACATACATAGAAATACACCCCAAATTAGCATCACATTCTAGAAAGATATAAAATTGACCAACTTAAGTATAAGTATATACTGCAAAATCTGTGGGTGTCAGAAGTTTTCCTTGATTGCTGAAGGTATAGTTGACTGCATAGAAATACACACATATTAGAATGACAATTCGTCGGCCATCAGTAAAGGAGAAAAAGACATCGTGCAAATTGTGAGCATGACTACAAACTGTGAATTTTGAAGCTTTCCTGGTTTACTGTTGAAGGAGTTGATTTCACAGAAATGCTCCCCTTACTTCCAGAATGAGGCTGAAAAGATAAGAAATTGCCGGTTTTAGTGAAGGAAGGAAAGGTATGCAAATTGAAGATAAACTGTATATCCTGAAAGTGTCTGCTACAAAACCTCCCAGTTTCAAAAGCTTAACCTCATCACTGGAGGACGAGTTGATGACTCAAAATCTAAACCCAGTGTTAATATAAAACTACTCGATCTGGCGCCCACATACTTACAGCGGTCATAAGCAGGCTTATCCATTCGACCATTATAACAACTGTTCGGGACTATTGTCAATTTCGAAAATTTCAAGTGGTGTCCATTGCTGTCCTACACCATTAGTCAGCCATTACACGATAGATGAGGGTTCAAATTAATCACGTTTTCAACTTTACAGTTACAACCCCTTTTGACATAATTATGTCGGTAGGGAATTGCAACCTCTATGTAAGTAAAACATTTCAATTACGATATGAATACTTGTACTTCACAAATGTGACAAGGAAAATATAACCGGCCATTATTGCTAACCTTTTGCAGCCTTTGAGCTTTTAACAATTAACTCCTAAATGCTTCAGCGAAAAGCTCTACTAAAACACAACACAAAACGAATATTTATATCACATGACATTTACAAGTTTCAGAAAATCTCAACTAACGGGTTCTCAGAAACATCGTACCGACATTTTTACCATCTGCGTGACCTTTTAGTGACCTTTTTGCCTTTGACCTCATTGCGATGTGTGTGCATCAAGTTCCTCAGTTCTGTGCAGCTGTATGCGACATAACGAAATAAAATGGCACGGAAATACACTAAGTGACTGGAAAGATAGAAAACTGTTAAAGTTGAAGACAGCAGTCTGTTGTAACAAGTTTCAACTAATGCATGGCCATGACCTTTGGACCGATTTTAGTCAAGTCACTCAATTCTGAATGTAATCAGTAGTAAAATTATATTTCCAACAGACCTTCTTTATCCGGCGAGGGAACCTCCTGACTCAGCGTTGGTTCACTGTATCAGTCAGGTCCTTGAGTAGTGAGGTAGCGTGTTCAAGAATGGTTAAGTTGGGAGATTCGTTGGCGTAATGGGCGATGGTTTTCTCCAGGGGTTTTTGTCTGCCGTAAACATGTCTGGCCTTGTTTAAAGTTGCTTAATTTTTGCATGCGTTTGTCTGGGCTTCCATATATTGTATGCTAATTTAAATTCTTACATTCTACCCGTTCCCCTGGCAGAAGTACTATCACCCATTTTTGAAACTGTTAATTAAATGCATGGCACCCTAAAGTATAGGTGAACAGCAGCACCCATTCACCAAACAAAACCAAGGCGACAATGTTTCAAACAGTGTGTTTTATTAAGGAGATCCAACAGAATACTAGGAAAAGAATGGGGTAACCAGAGCAATATCTCACTGCAGAAGTATATCATCATAAACACGCAACCCCCCGCATGGCCATCATAATGCACGAACAAGCCACTATTAACCATAAATTGCTTTTAAACCTTCATCGCTACAAGTCAGTGTGGGACTGGAACACTCACTACTTCGACAGCTACTTCTAAAAGCTTTATGCCCATGTAAACAAATTGTTATTATGTGAGACACAACACTACCCGTCCAGGTATGCACCTGATATAGTGCGAAGCCTATGATATCACCTTGTGTCGTATCCAGGACATTTGCCTCCAATGGCATTTCCCCATACGGGCATTTCCCCCTAATATATAAATAGCAAGGAAATAAACTCAGTATATTTCGTTTTATAAATGGGACGTAATTTGTTGTAGTCACTGTACACAGTACATGTCATTTTACCAGAAAAGCATAAAATTCGCGGCAGTTTGACCAAATGGCTTATGTGCTACATGGCATATATATCATCGCTTGTTTTTCTACCATCTGATGAAGTGGTCGGCGGCTTACAGGGTGACCTCAACACTCCTGTTTCTATCCTTCTGTCTCTGCATATCCTTTGAAGTAATTCCGTGTCTCTGTTTGGCCGCACGTATTTGACACTTCCGTGCATACTGGCCGTAGGATCTTGAAGCTGGGCTGTGGATAACATTGCGTGGCCCTTTCTCAGGCATCTAATCAAAGCCCACGTTGATAGTTTGCAGGGCCCTATGTTTCAACACTCGTTCTGGTTGCTAGTACGTTCCCTCCAGCTATTGTTGTGTCGTGGACATTCCAAATGGCAAGCGGGTAAAGAGCTGGTCTTCTACACATCATTGCTGGAGGAATGACACCATCTGCTGACTGTGGTGGCTGTATAGGTCGAAATGACCCTGATACATAGGCAGCATCAAAGTATGCCAGAAGATCATCCAGTCCCCGGGGGGTTGCGTTCCTGAGATGGGTCATTCCTTCGGTTATGTTATCTAGAGGCAGGAAGGCTAATCCCCCTTCTTCATTTCTCTAACGGTCTACCCGTCCAAGATCCTGTATCACGTGATCTGCGTCAGATGAAAGAAGTAGTCTTGCAGTCTCACGTGTTCCTCCAGGATTGAATGGATACCAATTATAATGGCCTAGTTCAAATTCTGTTAGCAGTGTGGTTGGATCTGGCTTGAAACCAAGGGCCTCACATCTGTTAAGAATGGCCTGCAACATCACTTCATAGCCGTACGAATGTGGCTCAACTGATCTAAGGATTCACTGACGTTCCGCGCAGAAAGAAGCACACTGACTTCTGGTATTAGGCAGGATGTCCAACTGATCTTTGACTATCACCTACAGAACATTTGTTTTTGAAAGCTGTTTTGTCCTAATCTACTTAAAGCTGGTTTAAGTGAAGACACAGCTCGTAAAGGGATTCTTAAAAACAAACACGCACAACGCCTACTCCAATATGTAAAAAATCAAACGATTCGGAGAAAAAGTTGCCTTCACTTCGATGAGTCGTCGGTTTGGTTACCGTACTCGACGTCACGTGACCCAGAGATTCCGGCTAGAAACGCTTAAGCTGTCAAACTATATAGTTCGAGCATCCCACAGTGCTTCATTTCGCACCGACAGCAAAGGCCAAAAGTAACATTCTTCACGTCTTTAGATTTGTTGACAAGTCTTTGCAAAAAAAATCTTTGGACGTGTCTCAATGCTGTGGTAAAACGACAACGGCAATAAATACTCTTCCCGATCGACATCTTTTGCCGTTTACCCTGTACTGTGTGTGATCCTTGGAAAAAGGTCGGGGAAGCAACAAAAATAAAACCACACGATGACCGGGATTTGACGATGTCACGTGACAGGAAATTGATTATTGCGTGAAATTTTACATTTATGTGAATCTAAGCTTCCTATCCTAATTTTCACATTTGCACTGACATTCAATAAAGCACCGGACACTATTTGGGTTGGCTTTTCTCGATATTCTTGGGCCTTTTGAATAATTCTGCCACTCGCTTTACAGACTTCAACTTCTTGAGTATCGGCTTGTTTGCATTGAAGGATCGTCACTCGTGGATTAGTGACATCAAAATCTGTCAAACAAGGACCTTTGCATAACATGGTTTTTCTCCTGGAACATTCTCATATAATCCTTGTTGCTGCAGTCGCCTTCTTGGTGTACATATATGTCCAGCGTTGCATATCTACTGACCACCGCAACTAGTGTAGTTGATTGTCATCGCCTCAATACCTAAATATGGCCAGTGCTGTCGTACTTGTTTATGTCAAGAGCGAGATGAGCTACTCCTGTGTATTAATTTCATATGACGTTTCCTGGAGGATATGGGGGTACACACATATGGATCTTTACTGTTCAACATGCTCACATCGAACTAAACATCACTGTAATTCTCGTACGCCTTCAGAGGTAGAACAGAATTTCACTTATTCAGCCTTACATATATAAGACATTATAACATGTATAAGTCGACGGTGAAACCAAACAAAAGAAATCTTCAACTTGGTTCATTATAGCACACCCTTAGTACACGTACCAAGAGAATTACGCTCTTTATGGTGACTAACTTAATTAATAGTTCATCGATACCACAAAACTAAATCATTGGAAGCAGAACGGCGCGCTGTCTCTTGCCCGCGTGGGTGAATAAAAAGCGGTAGCGCTATATTCCCATGTGAAATATCACTGTGTATTTAAACAAATATTCCTGTATGGGTTAACGTGCGTCACATTAGAGTGGTCTTTATAAGACAATCTAAACCACATCGGTGGACTCTTTACTCCATTCTGCTCCAGTCATGATTTTAGGTACGTTTAAGTTGTTACTGAGTGTAACACGCAAACGAGGGTAAACTGACAAGAGGCCATATTTCATCAGATACGTGTGCCAATTACGGCAATGTCATGGCTACTCTATATTTACTCTCTGTGCTTGAGTATTCAACATTCTGACATGAAAAGTAAGTATGATTGTTCGTCCTAAAAGTGTTCAACCTATTCATAGGTCGCTATACTATAGCGAAACTAAATCTTACATTTTCTCATCAACTGATGTCGATTTTTCATGGATTAATCCCGAAATACAGACTTCCTGTAGCGGTTGGTTTGACGTTTCTTATCCAGAACTGACCCTCATGTATTCCCGGCACTTTCTTTATTATTGCAATCAAAATTACTCTACCAGGAGAAGATGTACTAAAACTGACATTCGCATGCAGTGAGCGCTTTGCTAAAGAAAGAGCCAATAATTGGCCAAGGGAGTTAGCGCTCCAGCCCAGGTGCTTCCCACCAATATGTTACGTGTTAGTTGAAGTCCAGCTGATGCTGGCTTCCTCTCCGGGCCTACATATATGTGGGAAGGTCCACCAGCAACCTGCCGATAATCGTGGGTTTGCCCTGCGCTCAGTCAGATGCCCTCCCACCATTATAAATTTAATAAAATTCCAAAAGGGTCCAAACGCATAAATACATAAGGAAGTATTCCTTAAAGATCCGGAGAAAACTCACGTTTAAATTACAGTCACTATTATTACATATTCCAAACGCCCTAAGAACCAGTGAAATACATATTCCTTTATGGTTTAAAGTACGTCACTCGCAACAGCCGTGACTGTATCCAGAAATGACTAAGTACGGCAAGGAGGGGAATCGGTCCCTCTGCATGGAGCTGTGCACGCCAAGAAGCGAAATTGACTACAGCTGCTGACAACCTTCTAAGGCCGCTTCTTTTGTCAGTTCTGGCTTAGGAATTCTTCTTTTTTATGGCTAGCTGCAAGCATACATTAAGATGAATTTATATCAGTTTTAGCGCTGTATTAAAATTAAAACAGAACAGCAAGCATAATAAAAAAAAACATTTGAAATTTTGTGGTTGTATGAAAGACTGTGTGGTGTAGAAAATCACAAATATTACTTTGGACTCTATAACTCTTCTGCCTGCGTATTGCACATAGTGTACACCATACTTCTTCAATAAAAACTGATTTATTAATAAATAAAGCAAACATACAAAAATAAAAAAATAAATATTGAAGATCGACAGACTCTTTATTACAGACTTGATACATGTTTATATATGGCAATTTTCTTAGTCAAGCACAGAATATTCTTGTTACTGCAAAAGTCTGAGTGATGGGTGTAATGGTTCAACCCTCTGATCGTAATCTGACACCTCCACACTGGATACATGAGCAACAGCGTCCTCAAGATTAGATGTTATTCTGTCCTGTATAGGGGTGTACCTAGAGTGTCGTGCATAATCTAAATACCATGCAGCTGCAGCGATGTGTGCACAACAGCTTATTGTACGCCCTCCAACTTTACATTCACAATACCAACCTGTTACATTGATGTTATATCCATACAGTGTAGAATTTGGATGATATATGCCGTGACTGAATGCGAACATGAACAAGATTATTCGCTGCTTGAGTTACCATTATGTTTGCTTTTTCTGGATATACACTTAAGCTCCCTCCAAGACAAACATTAATTGAAAGACTCTGTAGCGAAATCAGAGCTGTGGGAATCATTCCTGTCGGGTGACATGTCCGAACCCAAGGGTTACATCTACAAAATCTCCAAGAGCCTTTCTTGATGAAGCGATTATTCTGCTCAATTGCTGTCTCGTCTCAATTGCAAACAGTGTCACCAAAAGTCTAAAAAGAATTTAAATAAAGTTGGTTTTGCAGTATCAAATCTCCTCACATTTGTGTTTTAATTTCACAGCCCGCTTAACCCACACCCTGCTGATTCACTCTTTCTTCAAGACTTTCATGACGCTTTTGTGTATTGTAGTGTTGGTCAAGAGAAATGATCTAATAGCACCTAATGTTTATAGTTCTGGGTAAGCCTTCACAAATTAAATGTTCATCAATAGTTAATTCCCTCATGTGGCCTTTCTGTCTCCGTTTACCACAGCGGACACACAGCGGCAAGACCATGGTGATTGTAGTGTTACATGTATGGCACAGGATGAAATGAAAGTAGTTCACATTTCACACACATATATCTCGAAAACAGTTTACAGGTGTCAGTCTTATTGAGAATAAAATGATCTTCCACAGCGTGTGTTAGTGACAAATAACCTCACGTGTTCTCAGCCAGCATTCATGTGTTATTTCGCAACAATCGCCAAATGTTACGTATTAGCACACCACAGTATTTAGCGCTGCTAAGTCGGGGTATTGCTTAGCGTAACTAAATACTAATAGCCATATGTATATATACTTAGAGAAAAGTATTTTCCCGACAAGAAAAAAAAATTAACAACCTCTCGGAATCCAACTCTACTTCAAAAAGCTGCGTGTTATCAACAAGAGTTCGTTAACCCACTGTACTACAACAGACATCTAAAAACCGTCGACAGGAATAAGGAATTTCAAGTACCCAAGGAGACACAATAACTGATCGCATTATATAGTTTATGTTTTACACATGACAGACCTTAACAAAAACAAAACTTTGACAAAATGCAGAAATATATCCGTGCAAGTTCAGTAAAAATATTTTTTGGTTAACGTCACTCTTCATGCTGAAAATGAAAAACACAACGCCTTAATTTAATCAAAACTTATAAATTTTGATCGTGACTGCCTTTTTGGCGGGTTATTACTAAGCATCCGTCTCTCCATAAAACTTTTCTATCCCTTACGACTAAGTTTTATACATCTGATGGAAATTTACAAACTTATTCTCGGATTTTGAAATTTGTCTTATCGTGCCTCTCTGGGGAAGATTCATCTTCTTCGTACCAGGTCCTTTCTTCTGGCCCGTGAGTCGTCTTGATAAGGTAATTTGAACGTGGGTATGATACTGCAGTTTGTATTGTCTCAGTAATTATGTTCTTGAAAATTCCTTGTAAGTAACTAACATGAATGGATGCTCAACCTTATTTAGTCAAAGTCTTATGATGCTAGGGGCGGGTAAGGTGTTACTGCTTAACCAAGGACATGAACGGTTATAATATCGGAGGCTATTATTCTGACAGTCAAGGCCAACAAGAAACATGTATGTCACAGTGATTCCAGTTTGGTTTTATCCACAAGCAATTGATTATGAAAACCCAAACAGTGTTGTAGCCAGGGTAAACTAATGTGACATATATACAAGGAATACCCCCCCCCCACACACACACACACACCTCTCTTCCAAAGCCGGTCGTATAGTGTACAAGTATATGATAATGCAATTGAAATACCCAATAACCAAACGCATTTTAAATTAACATGTTCTAGTTACGTTGCAAGTAAACATGGTAGGGTCCTTTTATTGGCTAGGTTCCCTTTATCATAAGAAAACTCTACTGTTATCAGTTTTTTTCCGTAATAATCCAGGAATACAGAGTTCTTGCAGCTGTTTCATAGCAGCTGAAATATCGAATCAGAAATCTTTTCAATGAAATTCTTTATAATCGTTATCGACGCTTTACGCGGAAGATGAAGATAATACGGACAAATATATATGGCGCTTTCCAGTCAAAGACGGTGTTACATTCTAGAACGAATGGGAGGAGGTGGGGTGGGAGAATTCAGACCTTTGGGAATGGAATCAGGCGCTTGTGGGCTTGGTTTGTTTGCCCTTGGGTATAATGTTTTCTCGAGTAATGTTTGTACAATGTGCCAATGGATTTTAATGACCAGACCCGAAACTCTGTTATCCCGAAGGCCCATGCTTTGAGGGACGTCAGGTCAGTTCGGACATCGCTGTCTATCGCTACAGCGGCTCATATCTCTTTAAGTGTCAGGCCAAACAAAGACAAGAAATGGCGATCATTAAAAGGACATTTGGGTCGTTATGTAGGTAAAGCGAATCGGGGTTCTTTCCAGGCTATCCTTCTCAGGAGTATTTGTGGTGTTCACCAGTGATTGTCAGTGACAAATATATGATGTGCGGAAGTCACAGATTTATAGGTTGTTTTTTTAATTTAGAGCAAAGATTTTAACCCTGTGTGCTGTTTCCTAACGATATTTTCCGTCATATATACGGGTTTTATGGAAGTATCGCTCTTTATTATCATGTTAACATCTTCTGTTCCATATTTACCTTTGTATCAGGCTTATGGCTAAGAGCACGTTTAGCCTATGAGAGGCTCGTATCAGGTAAGTAATTTTCATTCGGTTTTTTGCTTGCCTGTGATATAATGCTGAACCAAACTGCTCATCCCACAACAGTGTTTTAAAAGCACAGCAATCATCCGTGTTCGCCCTGTAGAGCACATCTGCAGAAGTGGAATCACGAAAAGGAAACGAATAAAATCTTATAACCTTATGTATTTATATTATTAAACAGAAGCAATCACTAGATGATTCTATCACATCTGTTTTAAAAGAAACTTCAGATGTATTATTCATTTTGGGATACTTCAGTGACAAATGTACCAAATGGGACGATTTCCACAGCAAGAGTGAAGGAAGAAAGGGTTTATTTCACTTGGTCACGGGAAACAATCTCTTTCGACTTATTGATGAACCCACTGGTTTCCTCTCCTGCCGTACATGTATTTGGGAAGGTCAGCCAACAACCGTCCGGTGTCCTCCCACCATAATGTTGACCGTCTACGTAGAAGTAAAATATTGTTCATTACGGCCTAAAATACCGGTGGAAAAAAAAGAAGCAATTATAGATGTAATGAAATTCCAGAAGGTTCCAAATGCATAAATACATAAGCAAGTGTTGTTTAAAGGCCACGAGAAAACCCATGTTAAACTACATTGACTATTATTGCAGATTCCAATAAACATTTTACATTACACATTTATTCCGCGCTCTAATAACCAATGAAATAAATAAATATTCCTTGATGGTTTAAAGTACGCAACTCGCAACTGTCGTGGCTATGTGCAGAAAGGACCTGGTACGGTAAGGAGTGGAATCTGTCCATGCATAAGGGGCTGTGCACGTCAAGAATCGAAACTGACTACAGCTTTGCATTACAGCTGCTGACAACCTTGTAAGGCCGCTTCTGTTATCAGTTCTGGCTTAAGAGTTATGGCTATCTGCAAGCATACACTGAGATGAATTTATATTAGTTTTAGCGCTGTATTAAAGTTAAAACAGATCAGCAAACACATTAAAATAAAATTTGAAATCTTGTGGTTTTTATGAAAGACTGGGTAGTGTGGAAAATCACAAATGTTACTTTCGACCCTATAATTCTGCCTGCGTATTGCACATAGTGTACACCATAGTTCTTAAATAAAGACTGATTTATTAATAAATAAAAGAAAATACAGGAATAAATAAATAATGGTTCAGTCCTCTGATGGGAATATGTGACCTCCACACTGGATACATCAGCAGCAGAGTCCTCAAGATTAGATGTTGATCTGTCCTGTATAGGAGTGAACATAGGGTGCCGTGCATAACCTAAATACCATATAGCTGCAGCGATGTGTGCACAGCCTATTGTACGCGCTCCAACTTTACATTCACGATACCAACCTGTTACACTGGTGTTACACTTTTTCCATACATTATAGATTTTGGATGATATATGTCGTGACTGAATGCGAACATGATTAAAAGACTTTGTAGCGAAATCAGAGGAGTGGAAATCATTCCTGCTTGGTGACATGTCCGAACCCAAGGTTTACATCTACAAAAATCTCCAAGAATCTCTCTTGCTGAAGCGATTATTCTGCTCAATTGCTGTCTCGTCTCAATTGCAAACAGTGTCACCAAAAGTCTAAAAAGAATTTAAATAAAGTTGGTTTTGCAGTATCAAATCTTCACTCATTTGTGTTTTAATTTCACAGCCCGCTTAACCCACATCCTGCTGTTTCACTCTTTCTTCAAGACTTTCATGACGCCTTTGTGTATTGTAGTTTTGGTCAAGAGAAATGATCTAATAGCACCTAATGTTTATAGTCCTTGGTAAGCCTTGATAAATTAAGCATAAATAATTTACTTTAAACATTTTCAAACTGGACATTGAAGGGTTAACATTCCGGTGGAAGAGCCCTGTGCGAAGGTTTGTCAGCCGCATCCTTATGGCTGCTCTTAAAGGCCTTTGTTTTGTGTTCCATAGAGATATTGTGTGTGACACGATATCATCAAGTTGAAGTTTGCTTAGGCCACAGAGAACACAGGTATCATTGTTTGACAAAAACTCATAGTCAATGTCCAAACTCTTCCACCAATGTTTTTGCCACCTGTAGTTGTATGTTTATTCGCGGGCATCCTGGTAAGGTCAACGTTGTCCGTGAGTTTAATTCGCTTCCCAAGTAAATGGATGTCGCAGAGTCTGTATCCGTCGGTAACCCTCAAGAAAACATCAAGGCGCCATGCAACAACCATAACGTTAAGTGGCTGTTCCTTTGTCTTGGCATATCATACACCAGGAATGGCTTTTTGGACACGTCATGACAGCCAAAGAAACAGACGGTGTTGGATGTATGTCATTCTCATGGAATTTTTTTTTTCCTTTTTTTCTGACGCCTGTCTTGCTATTCCAAGATATGCTTGAATAGTAAAATTGCTGTCGACAGGGATTACATATGAATTTTCCCCCTCATCTCGACTGACCTTTTACCATTGGAGTTCGTCAACAGTTAATTGCCTCATGTGGCCTTTTTGTACCCGTTTACCACAGCGAACACACAGCGGCAAGACCATGACAATTGCAGTGTCACATGTATAGCACGGGATGAAATGAAAGCAGTTCTCATTTCACACACATATATCTTGAAAAGAGTTTATAACTGTCAGTCTTCCA
The DNA here is from genome assembly GCA_016165875.1 of Acanthopleura granulata. Classification (NCBI taxonomy): domain Eukaryota; kingdom Metazoa; phylum Mollusca; class Polyplacophora; order Chitonida; family Chitonidae; genus Acanthopleura; species Acanthopleura granulata. The sequence continues at coordinate 710,512 of JABBOT010000041.1, forward strand.
GAGAATAAAATGATTTTTCCACCGCGTGTGATAGTGACAAATAACCTCACGTGTTCTCAGCCAGCATTCATGTGTAATTTCGCAACAATCGCCACATGATACGTATTAGCATACCATACTGTTTCGTGGTACTAATTGAGGGTACTATTTTGAGTAACTAAATACTAGTAGTCATATATATATATATATTTACTTACAGGAAAGCATTTTTCCAACAAGACAAAAAATAACAACCTCTCGGATTCCTACTCTACTTCAAAAAGCTGCGTGTTGTTAACAAGAGTGCATTAACCCACTCTACTACAACAGACATCTAAAAACCGTCGACAGAAATAAGGAAATTAAAGTACCCAAGGAGATACAATAATTGATCGCATTATAAAGTTTATGTTTTACACATGAAGAAAAACGTTAAAAAAAAACAAAACTTTGACAAAATGCAGAACTACATACGTGCAAGTTCAGTAAAAATATTTTTTGGTTAACGTTCATCTTTATGCTGAAAAAACGTAGATCTTCATGCTGAAAAACACAACGCCTTAATTTAATCGAAAGTTATAAATTTTGACCGCGAGTGCCGTTTTGGCGGGTTATAACTAAGCATCCCTCTCTCCTAAGGCCATAAAACTTTTATAACCTCTGCAACTAAGTTTTATACATCTGATTAGGAAATTCACAAAATTATTCTCGGATTTTGAAATTTGCAGTGTCTTATCGTGCCTTTCTGGGGCAGATTCCTCTCCTTAACGTACCAGGTCCTTTCTTCTGGCCCATGAGTCTTCTTTATAAGACAATTTAAACGCGCGTAAGATACTGTAGTTTGTGTTATCTCAGTAATTATGTCCTTGAAAATTCCTTGTAAGTAACTAACATAAGTGGATGTTTAACCTTATTCTGTCAAAGTTTTGTGATGCTAGGGGCGTGTAAGGTTTTGCTGCTTAAGCAGTGGTTATGTAGCTAAAACGAACTTGGCTTCTTTTCATGTTATTCTTTTTAGAAGCATTCGTCGTGTTCTCAGAGAGTTTCAGTGACAAATGTGTGATGTTTGTGGAAATCACAGATGTATAGGTTGTTTTTTAATTTAGAGCAAAGATTTTAATCCTGTGTGCTGTTTCCTAACGATGTTTTCCGGCATATATACGGGCTTTGTGCAAGTATCGCTGTTTATTATCATGTTAACCGCTTCTGTTCTATATTTGCCTTTCTATCAGACTCACCGCGACTGCTATCTCCAGTTCCTATGAGACACGTGTCAGGTAAGTAATTTTGATTTGTTTCTGTTTTTGCCTGTGACATAGTCCTGAACCCTGCTTTGCTAAAATCACAACAATGTTTTAAAAGTACAGCAATCATCCGTGTTCGCCCTTTACAGTATATCTGCAGAAGTGGAATCACGAAAAGGAAACGAATAAAACGACACATGTAGTTAATAAGTTAAAACCTTATGTTTTTCTATTATTAAAGAGAAACAATCACTTTTACCCCGCCGTTATATGCATACCGTGATGATGAAGAATATACAATGAAACAAATGTATGTGATTCAAAGTGGAGAAAAATATTTAATGGTGACACTTATTTTATGAATGACAAGTGCAACAAGACTTGATGTTGTAGCTCCCCGTGGTCTTGTAAAATAAATGCCTATCTCAATAGGGATTACATTTGCCTGAATACAAATTTCAGGACTTGTATTGAGCTCATGCAAGCGTCTGACGATATAAAATCCTAGAGCAGGGAGAACAAAGGCCAGACCAATTACGGATTTAATCAAATAGAAGAAAAACAACTGCGAAAGCTTCCAAACGCGTCAATACATAAGGATTGTTTAAAGGCCTGGATAACACCCAAGTTTAAACTACACAGTCCCTATTATTATATATTGTAATTCACATTTTACATTACATATGTATTCCGAAGACACCCCCCTCCTCCAAGAACCAGTGAAGTACATAAATAAATATTCCTATATGGTTTCAAGTACACCATTTGCAACTGACGAAGCTATATCCAGGAATTTCTTCTAGGGCATGAGTTGTCTTAGTAAGACAATTTGAACGTGCTTAAGATACTGTATTTTGTATTATCTCAGTAAATATGTAATTGAGTATTCCTTCTAAGCAACTAACATGAGTGGATGTTTAACCTTATTCTGTCAAAGTTTTATGATTCTGGAGGCGTGTTAGTTGTTACTTCTTGAGCAAGGACATGGAGGGTTATAATATATGAGCCTGTTTTTGTGAAAGTGAAAACCAACAAAAAAACATGTATGTCACAGTGCTTCCAGTATGGTTTTGTCCTCATGCAATTGATTATGAAAACCCAAACAGTGTTGTATCCAGGCTAAAATCCTGTGACATATATACAAGGAATATACCCCCACCTCCACTCACCCTACCTCCTCCAAAGGGAGTCGTATACTGTACAGGTATATGATAATGCAATTGGAATACCCATTAACCAGACGCCTTTTAAATTCACATGTTCTGGTTTCGTTGCAAGTAAATGTGATAGTGTCTCCCATAATAGTCTTCAACTCGATTCCTTTTCTTGGCAAGGTTCGCTTTGTTATAAGAAAACTCTGCTGTTATCAGTTTTTTATGTAATAATCCAGGAATACAGAGTTCTTGCAGCTGTTTCATGGCATCTGAAATATCGAATCAGAAATCCTTTCAATGAAATTCTTTATGATCGTTATCGAGGCTTTACGCGAAAGATGAAGATAATACTGACAAATATATATGGCGCTTTCCGGTCACAGACGGTATTACATTCTAGACCGAAGGGGGGGGGGGGTAAGGGGTTCAGACATTTGGAAATGGAACCAGGCGCTTGTGGGCTTGGTTTCTTTGCCCATGGGTATAATGTTTTCTCGAGTACTATTTGTACAATATGCCAATGGATTTTAATGACCAGACAAAAAAAAGCTTCTGTCATTCCCAAGCCTCATGCTTTGAGGAACGTCAGCCCAGTTCGAACTTCGCTATATATCGCTACAGCGGTTCATCTCTCTGTTAAGTGTCAGGCCAAATACCAAGAAGAAACGGCGATCATTAAAAGGACACTTGGGTCGTTATGTAGGTAAAAGGAGCCCGGCCTCTTGTCATGCTATTCCTTTTGGAAGCATTCGTGGCGTTCACGGAGAGTGTCAGTGAAAAATGTGTGTTGTGTGTGGAAGTCACAGATATATAGGTTGTTATTTAATTTAGAGCAAAGATTTTAACCCTGTGTGCTGTTTCCTAACGATGTTTTCCGTCATATATCCGTTCTTTCTTGAAGTATCGCTGTTTATTATCATGCTAACCGCTTCAGTTCTATGTTTATCTTTCTATCAGGAAGTTCAATACGAAGGCCAGTTGGAAGTCCAATTTCTGTGTGGGACGAATGGGGTAAGTAATTTTGATTTGTTTTTTCTTTTTTGGCCTGTGAAGTAATGCTGAACCATGCTTTACTCATATAACAACAGTGTTTTAAAAGTACAGCAATTATCGGTGTTCGCCCTTTAGAGTATAACTGCAGAAGTGGAATCACGAAAAGGAAAGGAATAAAAAAAGGAAAGGAAAATAACATGTAGATAATAAGTTAAAAAGTTATGTTTTACATTATTAAACAGAAACAATAACTTTTACCCAGCTGTTAAATTCATATCGTGATGACGAAGAATATGTAATGAAACAAATAGATGTGATTGACAAAGTGGAGAAAAATATTTCAGGGTAACACTTATTTTCTGAATGACAGGTTTAACAAGACTTGATGTTGTAGCTGCCCATGGTCTTGTAAAATATATACCTATCTCAATAGGGATTACATTTGCCTGAATACAAATTTCGAGAATTGTATTGTGCCCATGCAAGCGTCTGATGATATAAAATCCTAGAGCAGGGAGAACAAAGGCCATACCAATTACGGATTTAATCAAATAGAAGAAAAACAACTGCGAAAATGTTCCAAACGCGTCAATACATAAGGATTGTTTAAAGGCCAGGATAACACCCATGTCTAAACTACACAGTCCCTATTATTATATATTGTAATTCACATTTTACATTACACATGTATTCCGAAGACACCCCCCTCCTCCAAGAACCAGTGAAGTACATAAATAAACATTCCTATATGGTTTCAAGTACACCATTTGCAACTGACGAAGCTATATCCAGGAATTTCTTCTAGGGCAGGAGTTGTGTTAATAAGACGGTTTGAACGTGCGTAAGATACAGCGATTTTTATTTTCTTAGTAATTATATCCTTGAGTATTCCTTCTAAGCAACTAACATGAGTGGATGTTTAACCTTATTCTGTCAAAGTTTTATGATGTAGAGGCGTGTAAGGTGTTACTGCTTAAGCAAGGACATGAACGGTTATATCTGAGGCTGTTATTGTGACAGTTCAAATCGACAGGAAACATGTATTTTACAGTAGCCCAGGACCTGCCCATCGAAATCACTTGTCAGGCTGTCATGTTAAGGAGTTTTCCCTTTGCACGATCAGCTTTCCCCACACTTTAAAGTGGATTAGATATCAACTGTTCTATCACGTGAATATAACTGACTTTATGTGTGTCGGGAAAACCTGGCAAAGTTGCGACATTTCAGGCGACTTAGTAAATATTGAGTGGTATTTTATAGAAGAAAAGAAAGGAAGAAGCATGGAGGAGGAGTAGCTATTCACTATAATACGTGTGTTAATGTCAGTCGACGAAAAGATTGGGAAAATGAAACTGAAATGGCGTGGATCAACGTGAAACTTGTGTTAATGTCAGTCGACGAAAAGATTGGGAAAATGAAACTGAAATGGCGTGGATCAACGAAAAACGTCTGTTCATTGCTGTCTGCTGTCGCCCGTATATTCAGTCTGCTAAGGAAAGGGAGTTTTTGATTAATAATCTAGATGATTCTATCACATCTGTTTTAAAAGAAAATGCAGATGTATTATTCATTTTGGGAGACTTCAAGGACAAATGTACCAAATGGTATGATTTCCACGACAAGATTCAACTAAAAATGAGTTTGTTTGACTTGATCACGGAAAACAATCTCTTTGAACTTACTGAAGCTGCCACTAGGTGTAATGAGGAAATTGGTTATATCTTAGACTTAATTATTACTGATAGTATTGTATATATAGATGACTATGATGTGGCGGCGCCACTTGCCAACCTTCACCACTGTACTATCTATTGTACAGTACAAATCGCTCAATATGACAGACCTAAGGCTTTTAAAAGGCATGTTTGGGGCTTTAAATGTGCCGATAGTGGGTTGATGCCATCTCTTGTCTGTTACGCCATGGGATGTAATTGATCAAATCTTTACTGATATTAATGACAAAGTTTATGTTTTTTATGAAAACAGCTGGAGAAAAATTATTCTCATTCAATACTCATTCACCAGCACGCAGTTAAAAAATGTTGCACAGACACACAAATTTTGCACTTACATGTAGGATAAATTGAAAGATTTGGAAACTACTCTCTTTTGACACAGTCTTGTGTGTACACGTACCTCTGGTACTTTTCAGACTACACTTTGAAGTGGTCCATTGAGAAATTTGAAAAACTCTTTTTCCCACCTATTGTTCTGTATTTATACCTTAACCAAATCGTTAGACACAACAAGTGAAGCCACCCCAATTTGGTTGACTGAACTCCGGCATCAGATATAATACCTGAGACTGAACATATGCCAGGCTTAACGACTTATGCAACAAATAATGCATTAAGCGTGTGTATAAAATTCCTACCTAATCTCTTCCTTCATATCAGTAAATAAAATATTTTATTTTATTACAATGTACATGTATTTGTTGCTTTAGGTACCAGCAATACACTTATATTGCTCGCTGTTGTCACTGGTGGTTACTTTTCTAGCCTGGTGTCTTTAATAAATATCCTTATGAGTCTGAATCTAAGAAAAACTATTGAATAGATATGTCACTATAATCACAATTCATGGGTTGTGTTTAATATTCATTTAAAATATTGCTGTTTAAGAAATTTGCTAGTGTATGGCAGGAGAGTGACAAGCGACCTATTACTAGTACTAGCTTTCAGATCTAATACTAGTTCAAACCTTCAGCCTGTAACATGTGAATATATAGATGTACCTGGGAATATTCCCCGAGTTGTGTTTATCGGAGGAGATGTATACCAGAATGATATTTAGAAAGTATACCAGTTTAAAGAAGCAGAATGCTTTGCATTGAACAAGCTATGTACATGTAGTTTCAGTCTGGCAGTCCCACTGCCGTGTTGATATACTGATAAACACTAGGCCATGTAAACATGACCTAATTCCGACACTTGTTTTTTGGATTCAAGTGCGTGATACTTTTCCCATTTTAAGTGATAAATTGATATCTTTTTAGGAGTAATCAAAGTGAGGATAAGTCTGATGCTGAAGTTATTACTTCCTTTGTGCTTATGTTGGTTGGGGATGTGTTGTATATTACTTCCATGTGACATCGGCTGCAAGATACACGTATGCATCGTTCCTGTCCAATGTTATGTCTGATATAAGATAGAGTGTGATACCATCTGATGAGCTGAATATTGTTGTGGCAAAACATTAACAGTGTTCCAACAGATGCTCCCGTCAGACTGAACATATTCTCGTTCTCCATCAGATGTAGAACAGAAGTTCCCCTATTTGCAATAAAGGGGTCGATGAAACCAAACAAAAGAAATCGTTAACACGATTGACTACAGCACCACCTTAGTGCGCCTACGCAGAGAACTAAACACTTTATGGTGACAAACTTAATTAACAGTTCATCAATATCACAAAACTAATTGACGAGAAGCAGAATAGTGTGTTCCCGCTTGCTTGGGTTAGTGATTAGAAAGTGGTAGCGCTATATTTCCATGCGAAATATTATTGCACACAAGCTAAAAACCAATGAAATTAATGAATGAATAAGTAAAGATTTTTATTTGGTTACGCCACTCGCAATGGCCAAAACTGTATCGAAGAATTTCTTGTGGCCGGTGAGTTGTTTTTATAAGAGATTTTGAGCAATTTAAGTAAGTAACATCGGTGAACTGTTTACTCCATTCTGCTCATGCCACGATTCAAGGGGCGTGAAGTTGTTACTGCGTAAACATATGCATGAACAGTTAAGTGTAACACGCAAACGGAGGTAAATTGACACGATAAAAGACTACAGCACAGAGAGGCCGTATTTCATTAGATACGTGTGCCAACTATGACACTGTCGTGGCTGCTGTAGATTTGCCCTCTTTGCTGGAGTATTAAACATCCTGACATTACAAATAAATGTGATCGTACGTCCCACAATAGTGTTCAACTCGACTAAACATATTCGCGTGGCTATCTTTCCATTTCAAGATCCGTCTTGTCAGGTTTGTCATGTAATAATTCGGGCTACAGAGTCCTTTTACTGGTTGCTAGCAACTGAAATATGAAATCAGAAGTATTCCGGCCCTTACTCTTAACAATTGTCTAAGTAGCGTTAGCCTATAATCATTCATTGATTCTTTATGATCGCCAAGGGTGTTTTACAAAAAAAATTACACTTGAATTAACACTGAAGAATGTATATAGCAATCGTTAGTAACTCAATTCTCTTTCATTCTCTAGCAAAGTTCAACATCAAAACTGTTTCACGACAGAAGGAAAAGAAATTGAGTGCAGGTAGATTTGCTTTTTTCCCTCAGGCTTCGGTATAAGTATGTAGTGTAAAATCTTTGAGTTTCAGAAGCTGTCCTTGCTTGCTGTAGGTATAGTTGACTACACAGAAATACATATATTAGAATGACATGACATAGAATGACATAATCCTTTACAGCAACTGAAATATGAAATCAGAAGTATTCCGAACCGTATTCTTAACGGTCGCCTAAGTAGCGTTAACCCATAATCATTCATTCATTCTTTATGATCGTGTCTTTTTCCCCTCCGAGTTGTTTGGAACATTGCCTTGGTCAAGTTACAATGGGTTTAATGGTATCAGAACGGGAGGGAAAATGCTGCAAACCTCAGGCCTTGTGCTGTAAGGGGCCTCAGCGGAGCTCGGGAATGACTATGTTGCCCTGCAGTGGTGACCTTCTCGGTGAAATACCAGACGGAACAAGGAAATGAGATCATTAAAACGACACATAAGTGATACTGAAAAGGGAAAACGAATCAAATTTTTTCACGTTGTGTATTCGCAATGCGGTTCCGTGGCATTTAAAAAAATCATAGGTGAGAAATGTAATGAGTGTCATGTAAAATTGAATTGGAAGTGTCATATTTTTTTGGTTATTTTAAAGCAAACATGTTAACCGCCCCTGCTGTAGATGTAATGTATATAAAAAACAAGTAGATACAATACATATACGGTTATCTCGGGGAACCAGTCAGGAATGTAAGTTTGATTCGCATCGATCCCATGTCCCGGGTGTAATGTTGTTTGGAACATTACTTTGGTCATATCACAGCTCTGTTTTAAAAGTACTGTAGTTCACAGGCTTAGAGTGGTAAGGTATATCCGGCCAGGTGAGAACAAGAAACTTAAATGAATATAACGATATATGAATACTCAATTAGGAAACAGTAACGAATCAAATTAAAAACCACTAATTATAAATGCTGTATATTACTGAACTTTATTTTTTTTGTATGGATTATACCATTCACCAGTAAATTCGTCCGCAAAACAAAAAGAAAGACTGTGACGCATTTGATTGCAGAATATTTTTATTTCGATTTACCTTTATTTTGTAGAGCCCACTTCTGAGCCTGAAACATCTTATCCGTCTACTGTCGACATGGAAAAGACGAAGGCCTCGTCACCCGCTGATGAGGCTAAGCACAAACAATCGGGTTATTAAAGGTAGCCGTCTATTACAAGTAACTTCAGAACATGATGTCATTTTTCCATATTTAGGAAACTCGATTAAAAACATACAGGCTATTGACAGAATTTCGTGAATCTTTGATGAAAGTCTTACTTATTCCATTCTGAATTATCAGGTATATATTATATCTCCCTTTGAAGTAATTATCATTGAGATATACAAGTACATGCACAAATTTAATAAGGCGAAATGGGGCACTCGCTGGCTGGATTTAAGATCCTTGAAATGCTCACTTCCTCTACCGTGGTACGTGAGAAGCTCTGCTAGCGACCTGACGATGGTCAAGGGTTTCCCTAGAGTTCTGTCCAACTTCCTCTCAAAGTTATGATGGCCGTCGACGTATGCATGTAAGTGAACACGACGTAAGGAAGAAGAAAAAAAAACGATTAAGTGTAAGTATAAAGAATTAGACACTTAGAACTGGCAGGTTAATCGGTGATGTGCAGGTCAACCATGACTTTGTTAGACGCGGCTTATTCCATCACATTGATACATGTACACTGGCCCCACTGAGACCCCAGCAAACTCCAAGAAACAGGACCCTAGCGACACAAGAAAGACAGAACGACCTTACTGTAGGTCCCGATAAATAATATTCTCGGCGTCGAAACGGATATTCATATACAAGCCCTCAACCATAATGGGCTTTGCAGGTCAATAATCGCAAAACCGGTTTCCAAAAGCGACAATTAACACAAACCACCAAAAAAAAAAAAAATAAGAAAATATAATCAGATATAAGAATTAGGACGGATTCATGCAAAGAGAAGGCGTTATATGAATATGTTCCTCTATCATGAATGTTTGACGTGTCAATGGCTCGAAGTCCTGCTGCACATTAGCGCCACCTCACGGCATTAACGGAAGTAGGGAAATGTGTAGAAGGCAAACCAAACTTTGACCCATTAATAACATAAATCTCATTATATTTTCCAGCTTAATTCCAGCAATTTGGTGACTTCACCTACATCTGATCAGCGTTCCAGATGTTGTCGTCCAGAGATTCCACCTGACGTTCAGGGATTTTCATCAGGACATCATCTATCTAAACATGCCGTTATTCTGCAGCCTGCTATTAGTTTATTTATTTTGCACTTAGCGTTCGGTTCACCTTAGCTTGTTTGACATATTTTCATGTTACGGAAAAGTTTTGATATCCGAACAACCTCATTTTTATCTGGATTATTTGTTTGTCTTCTTGTGCTTTAATGGCTGCTGCCATTGACATCTTCACATGTATTTGTTTTTGTGAATATAGAAATACTTTCTTTCTGCTTTATAAATAGAAATTTTATTATTTTCCCTGCGCAAAGAATAAAAAAATGTAATGCGTATTTAGTCCACAACGTTTCATAGGAATATTTCTTGTGCACAGTTGGAGTGAATTGTTATTTGCTATCCCTGCAATGCGCAGTAACTGCTTGTAATATTGTAATAAACCAGAAAGGAGTTTCGAGTCCACATAACCGGGATTTCTTCGCTGCGGGACAAACAAACCCACGTGGCTACGTTAAAGCATTTGTAACACTGGATAGTCACACAATTTAGCCAACCAGGCGTATTTTATCCAACTCTGAGACTTTACAGGGGCTTACGAAGAGTTTTGAATCGAACATTTAGAAAGATACACTTAAGCGTTTAAAAATGAGCTGAATCATTGACTGTCACGGAAGTTAAATGTTGAGGCATGGCTACTGTTTATCCCACATATGACCCGTTCTGCTTATGCGTACTACTGCACCGCGCGAAACAGTTGTCTGGCTTGTACCTGAGGTGTTTCAAAACCTAAGAAACGAAAGAAAAAACAATCTGTGCCTAAGGTCAGATTTGATGGACCAGTTTCATTAATAAAGTTAGCATTGCAAACTCCTAAAGCATCGAAGTCATTTGCTTGACCAAAAGAACATAACGTGGATATAATCTAATAGGTCAGGTCATTTGGAACGTTTCCTGGAACGTTGGTTATGTAGACATCCAAAAGTTCAAATTCAACATTTGAATGTTCAATATTTCCATATTTGCCTGCCTTTGTGATTTTAAAAAGTAGCCGCAAATATATGCACGATATGCTGTTGTTTGCTACTTTTCGAGTGCAAATTATTGGTTTTAATATTTCTTATGTTTTTGTATGCTTTCCATATCGGTTCAGTTCCATGTTCCCATGCTTATGTACATGTTATGGTACGTCCTTTTAACGGAATATTGTAATATAATGGCACCCGTCTTCCTGGGATCTCCACTTTGATCATGGAAAACCAGTTGAAGAATTTTTGTGTGACAGTTTTATTTTTTGTGGAGTATATTTTCAACAGGATTCCTGTGTCTTAGTGGATCCAACTTTATGTATCCAGTATAGGGTTTAGCTTTTAAAGACGTCGCAAGATATGTAAGAGACTTATGTAATGATAACCGTTCAATGTATTTTACCCTTGAATATCATATAGAACGGAATGGCCAATTAACATCGAGCTGGACCCATGTCTGAGAAGATATTAGCTTTCTCAACTGGAATTCATATTTAGATAATGTCTGAAAAATGCAGAACTGTCTGGTCATACCGAGGACATTTTGTATTTCCGAATGTTAATCTTTTTTTTCTTAAATATTAGTTGTGTACAGCTTTGTATTGGTAAATGATTATTTGATTCCTATCGTTATAATCGAACATAGTATGTATTACAATATCCGAAGAGCCCTTGGAAGGAAAGTTTGACAACAGTGGAATGGCGTCTTGCTGTCTGGGTTTCTTTGCTTATTTCGTATGCAAATCAGGCAACGATGACTTAAGGAATCTTTCTCCTTTATGTATAGACCCGCCCGGATAGCGCAGTTGGTTGGGCGTCCGCTTTCGGACGGGGAGATCTGGGTTCAAACCTGGGTCGGGTCATACCAAAGACTTTAAAAAATGGTACATTCTGCTTCCTCGCTAGGCGCTCAGCAATAAGAGTATAGAGGGTGGACTGGTCGGCCCGGTGTCAGTATAATGTGACTGGGTGAGGGGACTTGTTGGGTGTCTTCGGCAAGTCGTCTCGGTGAGGCAGCACCAGATAAAAGATACGGTGGAAATCCGTCCTGCACCAAGGAGACACCGCCTTCGTATAAGTGAAATATTCTTGGGTAGGGCGTTAAACAATAAGCATTCATTCATTCATTCATTCCTTTATGTATATGCATATTTTCCTTAGATACGGAAAGAACACTATAAATGAAGTAGAGGTTTGTCGTTTGCTCTTTGAGGCAGATGTGAATTATTCTCAAAGGCACTATTAGTTACAATTGCATAACCAATATAAAGTGTTATATATAACAACAATTTTACAACATATGTAACAAATTATCCATCTTTTGTCTTTTTTGTTCCGATGGAAGAATTGTTTTGGGGTAATGTTATTAGTCCGTTCGAGGCATAAAACTAACCAAATATTTCGTTAAATTCTTAACCTGTAATTAATAATCCTTGATCCTTAACCTTAAACTTGGTAAATCCGGTTACTTATTTTTGTATGTGTTTTTAACACCAAGATAACTGCTCTTGTGCTTTAATGTATATAGTCATTGAAGTCATGTCTCTGAAAGGAGTGAAAATATTTTTGTATGATTACATATAGATATGTATTCGAAAATATGACGGTGTGATGTGTTTAATTGTAATATTAATTCGTTCTCAAACACCTAATAGTACTGCTCGGTCATTACTCGAATAAACAAATGAGAATGGCTTTTATTCCAGTCGGTAACGTTAGACAAGTTTGGCCACACTAAAGGTGAACATGCAGAGTCCCACTGCGTCAATAAAAATTTGATCGGCTACAGGGTTCGCTGACTACTGCTGTAGTTAACAATCACATTGTCGGCCTTGAGGATTTACCAAAGGCCGACAAAATGGAACCAGATGAAATAAAAGGATACAATGATTTCAACACAATTTTTTGATTATTCTGTGCTTTTGTGAAACAAAACATATTGTGTTGAAAATGACTTGAAATTCTTCCCGTTGTCATCTCCTTGACCTCAGCCCATGTCGACTCCGTAAACACGACAGACGCAATTGGTCATTCGTAACAGGTGAAATCCGGCCTCTTGTCAGTTTTGCTCACATAGGATTTTATTTGAAGGTGTTCATGTGAAAATTAACTTATACGTTCACGCGTGATGGGTAGCCGAACCTGTGTGATGAAGCCATGATTTCGCGATAAATAATTGTAAGTTCGTAACTGTATACTGTCAGATAGGTGGTTTCCCTCGAATGTACACTCTTCTGTGATTTTGGGCAATAATGGTAACTGACTTTTCCACAGAATTGACTTGGCCTCGTTTTTCGTTAGGACAGAAAAATTTAGGGGAGATATAACTGTTGACAGTGCAGAGTGAGCACTGTTTACATAACAGTAAAATGTGCAAGATTCTACAAGAAATATTCGGAAATCCCTCTGGAATGTCAGAAAAGTTGCCACCTTTCTAAGCGCAGTTGTACTTTTGTGTACTGCTTCACCATCAAGATAATTTCTGCAGCAACTTGTAAAATTCCTCAAGTTTAGAGGTACTCACACATGTACAGGTAGTCACGGCCTATTGGACAAGGGATGTAAGTCGTGCGGACTGCTTGGCAGAGTCAGTGGCTGCAACGGAAAATAGTTCTGCAACAGAACTGGGTACTAGATCAACTTTCTGATCAAAGGAGTATACGAACACTGCAGTGGCCAAATTCGGGACCACTAGTAACCCTCTCCACTACTTCCCCTCTTCTGGAACAACCTGGAAATTAGACAGAAAACTGGTAAAGAATAAAACCCCAGTTCAGTCAAACATCCATGGTGCATGCATCAGGGTCAGGTTTCACGGAGTCTTATTTATTTGTTTGTTTAGCTTTGATGCAAACAGATCAACTTTTGAAATAACCATCAACAATGTAATTGTATGTATGTATGCTTGGGTTTACGTCGTACTCAACAATATTTCAACCATATGACTACCAGGAATCTTTACAATGCAGCCACTGGAAAATCATGCCGAAGACATCAGACATGACACCACACCCAGTCACATTATACTGATACCGGGCACTCCAAGACCGTTTTCTTGCTCTAACCTCTCAGTGTTGAACGCCTAGCGAGGCAGCAACACGTTCCATTTTTAAAGTCTTTAGTATTAGCCGATCCGGATTTGATCCCGGATGTCCCGACCTCGAGGCGGACACTCTAACCACAAGGCCACCGAGGTGAACAATGTAATCATCTCAAATATGCTTGACAGCTACTGTCTTTGTCTTTTTCAATCTGTCTGCAATAGACGAGTCCACACGCAGCAAGCTGTCATCGCGTCAAAATCTCTAATAGAAGAAGTTCTCAGTCTTAAGATATCTACATGGGGAATTCTATTTTTCAGCCTACTTTTGTGTTTATTTCACTTGTCATCCGTGCAAAAAGAATTGATAGAAATTCCCTTAAATAATTCTATGGATTCTGATCAGTATAGAGTATACCAACACTGCAGTAGAAAACTCCGGGGCCACTACTGCTACTCTACTGCTTCTCCACCTTTTGGAATACCTTGGAAATCATAAAACTGATAAACAATAAAAACCCAGTTCAGTCCCACTTATGATAAAAACATCCATGGCGCATGCATCAGGGTCAGGCTTCACGGAGTCTTATTTTTTTGTTTGTTTAGCTTTGATGCAAACAGATCAAGTGTTAAATTAACCATCAACAATGTCCTTATTATGTAGATTTAATGTGCCTTCCTGCGGCACGCGAATCCATGCCGCCAAAATGCTGCCGCCACAAGAGCATAATGCCGAAGACACCAGACATGACACCCCAACCTGTCACATTATACTGATACCGGGCCGTCCAATCCCGTTTCCTTGCTCTAACCTCTCAGGGCCGAGCGCCAAGTGACGCAGCAAAATTTTTTTACCATTTTCAAAAGTCTTTGATATGACCCGACCCGGGGTTATTCCCGGATCTCGAGATCCCGAGACGGACGCTCTAACCACCAGGTCACCAAGACGAGCAATGTAGTTATCAGAAATATGTTCGGCAGCTATTGGTTTCTCTTTTTCAATCTGTGTTTAATAAAGAGGACTAAATACCACACCCGACAAGCTGTCATCGTGTCAAAATGTCTGATAGAAGGAGTTCTCAGTTTCAAGATATCTACATGAGGAAATTTATTTTTTCAGCCTCTTCCTTTGTTTATTTCACCTGTTATATTTAATGAGTTTGAGCTCAAGTCGAAGTTTGTAAATTTCTTTGTTGGTCTGAACAGAGATTTGAAAAGAGATTATAAAAGTCCACAGAAAAAAGATGATTTGATTTGATTGGTGTTTTATGCCGTACTCAAGAATATTTCAGTTATACGACGGCGGCAAGCATAATGGTAGGAGGCAACCGGCCAGAGCCCGGTGGAAACCCACGACCATCAGCAGGTTGCTGGCAGACCTTCCCACAGAAAGAAGAGTAAACCCGAAGCAGCGAAGTCGGTGTGATAGCTGACAAATGGCCAAACGTTAGGTTAAGAATCGACCTCTTGTCAGTTTACCTCAGAGTGTTATTCTAACTGTTCATGTAACGGTTTAAGAAGTAACAACTTACAGGCCCTCTACACCACGGCTGAAGGAGAATTAAGTTAAAAAATACAGTGATATTAAATGCAATTTATTAAACGTCGTTGGTCCAGATATAACGCCAATAGAGTCCAAAAGGGCCATAATGTCACATGCGAGTATAATCTTGAAAACTACTCACAGAAAAATAATGTGTTATCCATGTAAGCTGACGATTTGGGAGTTCCATAATTCGGACGTATTAGTGTTAGGATCGAACCTGGCACCTTGTCTCATTTTAGCCAACATTTCTCACCCAATACTCTACAGATGCAAGGGAATGTGAAAAGAGATACTGTGTAAGTGTGACTCTTCACTAATATATATATGTTGGAAGGTCAGGTCTTGGCAATTAATTTGTGTATTATTAACACCTCAGAAGCAACGAAAGCAATAGAATGATGTTACCTTCTCATGAGAGACCATAAACCCTTTGCCAGTAAAACGTTTGGTTCTCAATCTTATTGTGACGAAAATTTATTGATATGCTCGTATTTATATTAGATTGACTGGTAATACAACGACAACACGAAAATGGCGCAAAATATTAATAAATGATGTTGTCTGCAACCTGTTATCGATCCTTAAAACTCTGACACGACCCTACATGCTTGGAGTTAGATACACGTCAATATTTCCTGGCTGTACGGGTTCTGCTACCTGAGTGACAATCAGTGATACCCAAAGACCATTTCACCCAAGAACATTGAACTGTGAGTCTTCCTACGTATTGCCTACATGCCTGAAATTTTATTGATAATGAAAATGACATATAAGAGGAGTTTCGGGAGCTATTTCAGAAAAAGAGATGTGATGTTGACAATTGGTACAAGTGTCAAATTTCGGTAATCGATTGTCACCGATTTTCGGTATAAAAACGTAACGAGCATTGATTTAGCATGCATAGTTTATTAAATGGGTATGTACTGCTGGGATTTGTATGGTCTTACCTTGGTTAGAAGTCTTTTAAGTATTATTTCCGACTGACTTTGATAAATACGAAATCTGCTCAAGTGTGAAAATGGTGTCCTTAGAAAGAACAGAGTTTATAGTATCTGTGTCTTTCAAGTTAATGTTTAATGTACCATAATTTGATAGGAATTACTGAGTTTTTCTTTCCGTGTGCATACAGAAAATTACACTGGATTGGCCATGTTTGCTTCGTTATCGTAATAAATTGTGGGCAGGGCATAGTAAAGGACAAACTCTGCGGTCTGTACGTCAGCCAATCAGAACTCTGGGTTTTAGGTAGTTAGCACTGTATACCTTGTCTCCACGCTCTAAAAGGCAATCGTTATAGCCTTTGACAGACGGTCACGCAGATTTTCGACAGACAAGAATAAAGGTAAACAAAAGATCAAAACAGCCCCAAAGAGTTAATTAAAAGGTACTGCAGGTGAAAATCAAGAGTTGTTGAACTACACAGTTACAGAGAAGCTCAACATACTGGGGACTCTGGCAGGCATCAGCAGGGATCCGGATAGAGACTGACAGAGATCGCCGAACATCCAAGAGGAGTTGATCTTGATTCGCAGAGGGCGGAGTTAGCATACACCAATCAGGCGGGATTTTAGCAGCGGGCTGTGTATTACGCATGAAAGGGTTTAGCGTTATGCTGAAGAAATTTAGACTGTAGAAGATACTGGGTTATTACCTCAGCATTAAACTATCCGTGAGACCTACGGTTGTGTAGAAATCCCAGCTCATGTACCTGTCGGGCTAATTTTAAACCTCTAAAAACTGTTCGTCCGTATGAACAAGCTCGCAAGAGTTGTGCCCCTTGAAACTGCCTCTAACGCATGGTATTGGTGATTCTGAAGGAATCTTTGCTGATTTGACTGTGTATATGTGAATAAATGGATTTCACTGCTTGATGATCGAACTGTAAAATAATTCTTGGGATCTTCTCTGCTCCTATTACTGCTGATTCATTAAAATAACTCATAAGTTAGGGTCTTGCTCCACGTGACACATTGGAATAATTAATACTGGAAAAAACCTTTGGTGTTATTAATTGGATAAAAGCAATTAATGATTGGATTGGATGGTAAATCCATACTTTCGTAGTGGTATCTCCAACTACCCGAGTTAAATCTCTTTCTCATACGCTACCACATGTAAGACATTTTTATCTCGGAGGATAGAGATTAACTGGTTGTAATAATGTAGAATAATAATCTAGGGGTCCCATTTTTTGATTAATCAAGAGTAAATCGTATCTCCATGTTACAGGCAAAGGGAGATCATTCTCATTTTTAATGATGTAAACATTACACAATTTATAATGGCACTGCTGTCAATGACATCCCCAGCCTTTCAATACAATTCTTGACACGAAATGAAATGTAGTTGTTACATTTTCATCATTTCCTTTTCAAAGTAAGGTTATTGGAGAGAAGCTGTGCTATACTTGTCAGAAAAAATTATCTTTCAGCACTTTAACTCTAGTTGGCTCGGATACATGAATATGTAAGCTGATTATGTCGAAATTACAGGAGAAAATTATCAAAATGCGTTTTTGGCGCCAACTTAAGGTATGGAGGCCACAAACTTTGAACGTTCCTCACCTAGTGTTACCATATACCTTCTATGTATTCTTTTGTATCAGAGATTTTGTGGAGAATTGAAGCGATTCAGTAGCAACTTCGTTTCCAGTTTTGTTGACACAGTTAATATTAGTAGTAATTCTTGCTGGCGTGCGAGGTTTTGATTTTAGGTGGAATTTACACCTGGACGTTCAAGTTCATAATCCACAAAATACAGTTCAGGGCAGATAACTCTGTGTAGACTGCTGTGGTCCAGTGTTTGTGTCCATTAGAGATGCGCATGGAGGTTATATAATGTAGTAAATTTAAGAGAGGGATAAGCCTAAGCTAAGTCATAAGGAAGTGACTTGTTATAAGTCCAGTATCGCTAGGTATACTGTGTATGTATATTCACATCTTGAGCAATATTCAGTCTGTTTGTAAAATTGTTCATGAAGATTTATTACAGCATTTTCATGCACATTGAATTAGTTCTGCTGTTTAGGCTTTGGTTTCTTGTGATTCATATACTAAAATGAGTCATTCAAGTTAGAATTAGTAGATTATCATGTTGTGCATTTAAAGTTAGATATTGTGTCAGAATTAATTATTGTCTAAGTTCCTGATTTTGTACAATGAAGTTTGCACTGTGACTGAAAATGTGTTAAGTTAGAGTAGCAACACATACATATAGGAGTTCAGATGGCTGATATAAGTGAAATCAGGTTAGCCTCTGTGAAGATAAATACAACTCGGGTACATGTAATTGCATTCTAGTAAAGTATGAGTAAAGATATTACAATAGCTGTATGTTATCAGAGAAGTGTGAAACCGTACTATGTTGTATTTGGACAAGCCACATATATATGCATATCATTCTTCATTGTTTAATTCTGATTTACCGGTGTTTCAATACAATTCTTTACGCGATCTGAAATGTAGTTTTTACATATTCCTCATTTCTTTCTCCAGGTCAGTAATGCCACTGAAGTCTGCTCCGACCGTGTTTCATGGCGGTTAACAGAGCATAGCAAAGCCTGTATTCTTAATCTCTAAATTGCATAAGATCGTTTGAAAAGAAAACCCGCTGCACTATTATAAAAGGTAGGAATCCTGTGAGCTGTGTAAGTAAAAATACTAAAAAGCTGCCTCACACATGAGATGTTTACCATCTGACGTATCATGCCATATACGACTTACATAAAAAGACATGTTAATTTACAGTTATAAAGGTATTAACAGAAATCCTTTCTAAGGAATGGCCTGTGATGGGAATTCTGCATATCCTTTACGACTACACGAGGCACCAGCGGCTGTTCAACACAGGTGTGTCGTTTTGCAGGTTATAAAGTGGTTGTAGAAGGGGCCATGTGCCGTGCATGTTGATGTGTAAAAAGATATGAGTTTTACCATTTTTCAAATTCAGTTCGATAAAAGATTTTGTCTACAAAAACGGCATTAACATGACAAGCTGCATCGAAATACAGGCTATTCTATTATTTTCTTCAACTGTTTACAGTTTTTATTATGTATTTTCGCTTAAGCACCTTTGGGGTTTAAACTGACTAATTGCAATAACAGTATTGTCAGTTGTGCAAGTACTTATCGATACACTGTGATATGAATGATTGCTATTGGTTGGCGCATTTGTATTTGTTGTTCTATTGAACTAAAATGTAATAAAAACCTACAACACAGAGAGTAAAACCCGAATAGCGGCGACAGTGTAATAGTTGGCAAATGATCACAGGCTACCTGTGAAATCCGGCCTCTTGTCAGTTTACCTCACTTCGGGTTTTATTCTAATTGTTCATGTATGTAAGAAGTAAGAGCTTACACGCCTCCTGGCGATAGTGCAACCATTCTACCCAAAGCTTAACGCAGATTAACAATTTACCTCAGTTAGTGTTTTATTCTAAATGTTCCTGTAGGTTTTTAAGAAGTAGCAAGTTAAAGGGAAAAGCCTCATAAAAATAATCTTTTGGTGAGCGCAAACACGTTTAAAAACTGTATCTGAAAATACCTTCACTGAAGTTTTTAGATTTTTTCCCACCAAAAAAAAATTGATTAGATTGTATGGTGGGTTTAATGGACCATCTTGATAATTTAGTTCACCAGTGACGTCACACAACTTTGTATACACCCTTATAATCAGCTCAGAATAAAGGCCTTGTTATGAGTACTGCCGTAGTGTTTGCCGCTGTATGAAAACGCTAATATGACATTAAACGTCTGCTTTAGGGCGATAAAAAAGTCGGCGTGATGTCACTGGTGACCCACATTATAATTACGGTCCATAAAACCCACCATACAACCAAAGCATTTGACTGCGTTTATTTTAGTGAAATTGGACAAACACTATAACAGTATTAGCATGGGCGGATGGACGATGGACAACTTGCCAGTACATGAACTCAGGTCTTCGACCATTACGGTTAAATGTGGGAAAATTGACTTATCTTCTCTTCATCGGTGTGAACAGTTAGCTGCTTTCTCGCACATGTAAACAGATTTATGTGCATGTGTTCTTGGTTGTTTTGAAAATGTATCTTGCGATTGTCGGCTTGGGTCACCCCTTTATAGTTCACTTTAATAGACGTTTAGTGGGACAGGATCAAGAAAATCTCAATGAATTATTGACTATTGAAGATCACAATATCAAAACAAAAGGGCTTAGTCAATGTTTTAGAGTTTAATCATCACAGCTAATGACCAACAGCTTGTTTGCAAAGCAATGATTTTTAGATAATAAGCAATATTGATTCATAAATGAGCCAAGTTGGGTTTAAGACCGCGATTTTAAAATGGGATACTTTCCACCACGTTTGTTGCATTGTGTGGAGGGTTCTTTGAGCATGTCATTTCAAGCCCATTTTTACTTGTGTAAGTACTGAATAATAATTCTGCTGTCGTTTGCGATGTGCTGCTTATTTGTGACGGAAAAGTTTCCCCCACATATCGATTTGGATGTCCAGGGCCTTTTAATAAACATACGCTGAAACAGCAAGAGCACCTTCGTTGTAGACAAAACGGAATGCAGTTGTACTGGTTCTCAAAATCAAATAAGCACATTGTGTTACGTGTAATATATATTAGTGGTACACACATTGTGTATCACTGATACACACGTCATTGTTGATGTGTTACACAAACTGAGTACTGCTGGTACACAAAAATAAGACATGTAAATGTGCATTTTTGCCTCAATAATGTGTACAACTGCTACAAAGTAGTTTAGAGAGAGTAGTCAAATCAACCTATTTTAACAACCCATATCTTTCTGTCGCATATTATATGTAACGAAAAACAAATATATCTCGTTCTCGGTAGTAACACCCTCACAACAGTCACGAATTCTTTTACCCAAGCGTTCCTCGCTGTAACGATCAGTTTGAACTCTGAATGGTTGAGTGCCACACTGTTGAAGCACAGGGGGCCTCCGTGGCTCAGTCAGTTAGCGCGCTATCGCAGCATAATGACCCGAAACCTCCCAACTATGCGGTCACTGTGAGTTGAAGTCCAGCTCATGCTGGCTTCCTCTCCAGCCGTTTGAAGGTCTGCCAACAACGTCCGGATGGTCTTGGGTTTCCCCCGGGCTCTGGCCGGTTTCCTCCCACCATAATGCAGTCCGCCGCCTTATAAGTGAAATATTTTTGAGTACGGTGTAAAACACCAATGAAATAAACAAATAAATCTCGAAGCGTACAAACTAAACTTTAAAATCTCCACACCTTTTACAGTAGCGACAGCTTGAGACCAACAACCTATGCCTTTGTTTTCATGCCACCTTAGAGCATGTGGATTGCACGTTGTTTTATTTCTCGAGACACAACATAATTGGAATTCATTTAAAATTGTCTCGCAAGAAGTACTGCATTAAACACTTCGATACACATCCACGGAAAATTGTTCTTTGATAGTCTAGAAGTATGCATAAGAACACGACGATCTCAGTACCTCACTGTCTCAGATTTCTCCCATGAACTTCATTACAGTCTGGTCATGTCCCCGTAAACAGCATCATTAGGAGCCCCTTCGGAAACACCCACGTAATTCCACTGGCCTTTACTCATTGTCATCCTACATGCCTGTTATGCGCCTGAGTATACACACCATTTTCGGCTTTGTTTGAACCAAATTCCAAGGATATGTAACGGAACATTTAGTGTCGCTCCTTGAAGAAAATCTTCAACGCAGGGTGTAAACCAAAGATATTAAGGGCCAAAGTATTAGCCTGTATCTTGACATCTGATACTCAAGTGACAGTACAAATGTAGTTGTGTGAGTTCGTGGCGAAAACAACGGTGTATCCATTACCGTCCATGCGGCCGGTGCTTTAAACATTTGTGCTTTAAACTTGCCCGTAAGCCAGCTGTAGATTTGTAACAGGCTAATAAAGTTTACACAAGCTTGGGCACAAATCAGCACTACTGTCGGGAGACACACCGTGTGGTACGCCTGTGTGGTACGTCGACTTCTTGGTAGTTGGGATATCCATCTTAGCAAAATATTTTCATTTAACGTTGCTACTTTCAGATGTTAATGGGGCCATACTAATACCCAGCACATAACCTAGTGGTCAACCTAGTTGCACTGTGGGTTTTCCCAAAGCCACACATGGCGCCCAGAATATCGAAAAGAAATATGTTCCACTTTTTTGCTGTATGGTGGTGTACAGAATTATCATACTGCTTCCAAATTTCAAAACGCTTGCCAAGAATTTTACAAACGCGGTAGTGGTATGTGAGGGGAAGGCGTCTTTTCTATACTTGTGACTTTCGAATGCTAATTAACTTGTAATAATTTTTAACCATAACATCCGATTAACAAAATGTCATCTTTATAACTGAACAAATATTCCCCCCTCCTATGCAACATTTTTTTTTATTACCTTAATAAGTGTGTATACTAGTATTATAGGGCTGAACTCAAGGTTTTGGGTCGACGGAAACACGGGTGATGCCGGACAAATAGACCAGGGAATGCATCCACGATTAGAGAAAAAGGCATACTAGGGCGTAGTCACTGTCTCAATACTTGAGTGAACCAGGGTGTGTCTGACATATGCGTGCTGCCTTGACCAATTACGGGGGTGCAGCTCTGCTGATACCCGGTTAGAGGGACGGCTTATGTGGAGCTTAAAGGCCTTTTGTCAGCCGAGCAGAAGCATAGTCCAACGAGGCGTCGAGTGATTCTGGGGGAAAGGCTTCTGTTTACCCCCATTGCGAGAAGAAGGAGGATAACTGGTGGAAGTTTACTTCTTGGTGATCGCCAGACATTCCTCATGTTTGTTGTATCGGTATTGTCATATTTTTGTTCCATGCGTTCAAGGGTACAGCGCAATTTACTTTAAAGTATATGTTATCCAACAGCCGCTGCGTTGAATAAGTTATCCCTCACGAGTTAGTAGCCCTTCCTCAAATGACTGATTTAAACAGTCCTGGTGAATGATCTGGAAAAGAATTGTGACTATGGGCAGCAAGTGAAGTACATTTTGGGGGGCATACGAGGATGCAACATGGTTGTTGGAAAACGTATGTATTGTAAAGGTGCATATTTCATCATCTCCTGCTCCTGCAGATTTTGTCCCATTTCAACGAAAGTTGGATTCACTGTACTTTACATCAAGAAACACAATTCGTGGTAGCGATACAAATAATGTATGCATGCTTGCGTTTTAGGCCGTCAACAATTTATCAGTCATATGACTACGAAGAAGTTTCCTTCAAAATGCTAAAACTGGTACAGGTTTCAACGATAATGGATACAAGTGTTTACAAGGCACGTAATTGCTGTTGAGGATGGTTTTGAAAATGCTACTCCTCCAGTAAACTGAATTTTTCTTCAGTGAAACTTGGCACAGGTGTAAACTACATTAAGATAGACATTTCGTTGTATTTATTGTGGATATAGGTTGTTTCCCCAGCTATTCGTAACCCATGTTAAAATGTTTCTTCTGTTGTTTCTGTGTTATTCCAGCTTAACTTGCTACAAGTAACAAGTGTACATAATTCATAGTATCAATTCTATGTTTCAAGTAAAAGTCGTCTTGATTATAGTGAATCTGCTTATAAATGTAGTCAAAGAAATTATAAACACCAACACGTAATTTTGTAATTGCCTCCCTGATGAATTTGCCCCAACCTGTAGAGCTAGTGTCTCATCTGAGGGTTTGGTATTCCATTCACTTTTGTAGGAGCAAAACAATACAATCTCTAAACATCTGTATTTTAATTAGATATTATGCGATGTGGGATTTCTTGAATAATACCTCAGATTTGGTATTCCATTCACTTTTGTATGAGCAAAACAATCCAATCCCTAAACATCTGTATTTTAATTAGATATTATGCGATTTCTTGTATAACAGTTTGCGATGTGAAAAAAATAGTTTCTCTGTCGTACCATTGGCTGTAGCGTTGTATTTTTGAAATGTTACCTCAAATTCTTTTGATGGTGCAACCCCTGCCGCCTTTCCTTTCTCCTCCATAAATGTCAGACGGCAGAGGAAGCCGTATGGCTTCCCTAAGGTGTAAACAGTTAAAGCATAAAATGTTATATTAAAAGCACAATTAACATAAAATAAAGTAGAAATATGATGGCTGCAGCGGTTTGTATCGTTGGGAAATCAAGGCAGAGGTTAGCTTGCTGGTGTATTGCCCGATGTTTCCGATTACACTAAAGCCCTCCATCCCCATTCAAAATATACGGCTCTGTGTAGCCAACTGCAAACATGTTTGTTTGCCGATTCATACCCTAACATGTGATCGGCGAACTGCTTAAGTGTGGAGCATCCTCATTGGTGTCTGGCTATGTAAAGTTAGGACTGATGTCCGATGAATTAAAGCTGTGTGCCTTGTTATATATCATAGGTGTAAATTGATAATTCATACCATGCTGCCGCGTTCAGTGTAGATATGAATGCTTAGGTATTAATGGAATGCATGAATGAGTGGTTATGTTCGATCTGTAGAGTACATCTGCAAAATTAGAATCAAGAAAAGGGAATGAAGAAAACGACACATGTAGTTAATAAGTTAAAACCTTATGTTTTTCTATTATTAAACAGAAACAATCACTTTCACCCGGCTGTTAAATTCATGCCGTGATGATGAAGAATATACAATGAAACAAATGTATGTAATTCACAAAGTGGAGAAAAATATTTCATGGTTACACTTACTTTATGAATGACAAGTTTAACAAGACTTGATGTTGTAGCTGCCCGTGGTCTTACATAAATACCTGTCTCAGTAGGGATAAAATTTGATTGAATTCAAGTTTCAGGACTTGTATTGTGCCCATGCGAACGTCTGACGATATAAAATCCTAGAGCAGAGAGAACAAAGGCCAGACCAATTACGGATTTAATCAAATAGAACAAAAACAATTCCCAAAGGTTCCAAACGCATCAATACATAAGGAAATATTGTTTCAAGGCCAGGAAAAAATCCACGTCAAAACTATGCAGTCCGTATTATTACATATTCCAATGCACATTTTACATTGCACATGTATTCCGAAGACACCCCCCCCCACTCCAGCAAGAACCAGTCAAGTACATAAATAAATATTCCTATATGGTTTCAAGTCCAACATGTATTTTACAGTACCCAGGGCCTGGCCTTCGAAATAACTTGTCAAGCTGTCATATTAAGGAGTTTACCTTCACGATCAGTTTACGATCAGCTTTCCTCATACTTTAAATTGGATTAGATATCAATTGTTCTATCACGTGAATATAACTGACTTCATATGTATCTGAGAAACCTGACTAAGTTGCGAAATTTCACACGACTTAGTAAATATTGATTCGTATTTTATAGAAGAAAAGAGAGGAAGAAGCATGGAGGAGGAGTAGCTAGTTACTGTAATATGTGTGTTAATGTCACTCGACGAAAACATTGGAAAAATGAAAATTTAATGGTGTGGATCAACGTGGAATGTAATGAAAAACATGTGTTTCTTGCTGTCTGCTATCTCTCGCCAAATCAGTCTGCTAACGAAAGGGAGTTTTTGATTAATAATCTAGATGATTCTATCTCATCTCTTTTAAAAGAAACTTCAGATGTATTATTCATTTTGGGAGACTTCAATGACAAATGTTCTCAAACGGTACGATTTCCACGGCAAGTGTGAACTAAAATGAGTTTGTTTGACTTGATCACGGGAAACAATCTCTTTCAACTTATTGATGCAGCCACGAGGTATAATGACGCAACTGGTTGTGTCCTAGACTTAATTAGTACTGATAGTATTGTATATATAGATGACTATGGTGTGGCGGAGCCACTTGCCAACCTTGACGCCTGTAGAATCTACTGTACAGTACAAATCGCTCGATATGACAGACCTAAGGCTTTTAAAAGACATGTTTGGGACGATAAAGTGTGCCGACTTAATCGGTTGATGCCATCTCCTGTCTGTTCCGCCATGGGGTGTAATTGATCAAATGTTTACTGATATTAATAACAAAGTTTATGTTTGGTGTAAATTATTCCTGTGATGTTGTAATGAACATATACTAAACAAAACTGTCACAATTAGCCCTCGTGGTAAATCCTGGGTGACGAATGATGTTCCTTTTAAACTACGGATGAGAGGAATTCCAATTCCGGTTCTATACTACCAGACGTGAACCTAATACTGCTAAAGGTACAATGCAATACTACGTTACTCTGCAAACTTAAAACTTCAATTATCCGACCCTGAGCTAGATAAAAGACGACCTGGCCAGTGATGAAATGTTTATTAGGCCCTAAAGCAAAGCCCCCAAGTCGTCGTCTTAACCTTAGTGGTAAAAATATGTCGAACAACATCAACAAAGCCTATGAATTCTACAGTTTCTTTGACTCCCATTCCACTCTACCGCAAACAGTACCAGATTATCCCCTTTTTACATACGTAACTAACTCAGGACTTCATTGCATACAAACCTGTGTAAAGGAGGAAATTTATTTAGTTAAAAATCTAAGTAAAAGAAAAGCGTCTGGTTGTGATGGTATAAGTAAATTTATGCTCAAATATAATGCTGAAATTATTGCTCCATCTCTAACTAAACTGTTTCATTTTTCTCTACAGTCTGGAGTATTCCTCACCGCATAGAAACTGTCATGTTAGTCCAGTATTTAAGAAAGGTCAAAGATGATATCTTAAAATATCGACCAGTGTCTCAACAACCTTCTCTCCCTGAAGTACTGGAGAAAGTTTCATATAAACACCTGTATGAATATTGTATCAATAACGATCTTCTAATACCTAACAACTCTGGATTCAAACAACGAATTCTACCGTATATCAATTAATGAGGATAGTTTATAAAATATATCGATGTTTTCACAATCTAAATGACATGTGTTTGGTCTTTCTTGATGTGAATAAGAATCTGATAAAGTTTGGTATAAAGGACTGCTGTATAAGTTGGAACAATTTGATATTGGAAATAACTTACTTTCCTGGCTGAATGACTATCTGACCAGTAGAAAAATGAAAGTCTGCATTAATGGTAGTGAATCCGTTGCCAAACCTAATTCCGGTGGGTTGCCTTAGGGTTCTGTACGAGGTCGGTTATGCGGTCTTTATGAGCGTTATATATTTTAACATGGTGCACCTTCACAGGACAAAATTAGAAAATCTTTTCTCTCATGTTGTGTACTTCAGAGTAATGTTGGGCGGTATTAGGCGAAATATGTGCGTAACATTAAGGTTGACTTCCACTCCCTGCTTTTACCGGCTGCTGCTTGTTATTATGAGAAATGAGTCCATCGGGACATTAGAACATAGACTGGTGCACTGAACACTAAACACATGGGCTGGATTGGGGCGAGTTTGAAGGATAATGCAGGCCCAAGATACTAATGAACAGGATTACAGTTTCAGTAATAGATATCAGGCAAACTTACCAGTTGTTCCAAATGTATATGCATCGCTTGCATACATAGATTTCATAGTATATGGGTTGAGTCAAGTAGGAGTACATATTAATTAGAGGTCTTCAGGTTTATTATGCATGTACCGGATACATGGATTTGATAATATATTTATATACACATGTATTAATTCATAGTAACAGAATGTCTCAAGCGTCAACACACAACTGGAGAAAATTATTCTCATTTAATAATAGGTGTTGCATAGACACACAAATTTTGCTCTTACATGTAGAATAAATTAGAACATTTGGAAACTAATCTTTGGAAACTATTCTCTATGGACACAGTCTTGTGCATACACGTACCTCTGGTACTTTTCAGATTGTACTTTGAAGTGGTCCATTGTGAAATCTGAAAAACTCTTTTTCCCACCTATTGTTCTGTATTTATACCTTATCGAGATTGTTCGACACCTCAAGTGAAGTAACCCCAATTTGGCTGACTGAACTCCAGCGCCAGATATAATACTTGAGACAAAATATTTGCCTTCCAAAGTTAGAAATGGTTTTATTATAACTATTGCAGTATGTCCAAAATGTATTAAATAAATTATTACATATTTGAACACTATCCTGTACAAGGAAAATTTATATATCAATATTGGTGAAGGCAAGACGGTAAATTTCTTAAAATAAAGAAAAACGTGATATTTGTTCGAAATTCTTCAATTTATATAAAAAGTAAACTATTACTTTATTTACATGGCCACATGATGTATATATGTATACATATTTATTTCATTTTTCATTAAGGTCAAATTTAAGATGTGTTTTCACTTACACCATGGTGTAAGCTTTATGGGTACGCTTTATGGGTTTGGAAAACCACATTGTCCAGGGTAAACCTCTTGTCTTTTGTGTTTCTGGACATGATATAAATGATATAAATCATATATTCATATTAATGAATGTCAGTATTTTTCTTAAAGTTAAGAGTGACATGAAAGTTATATGCTCTTAGATTTACTATTAGTATATAACCATGGCTATATACGGTTTATATTTGCCTGTTCATTAGGGCAAAATCAAGAATTTTCCCACATGATGGCAATCAGTTTTATGGATGGAGAGAACCAGAGTGCCAAAGGTGAACTGTGGCCATTTGGCAAGTTACTGACAAACTTTCCCATTTATGAAATATATGTATATTTGTTCACACCTTGTTGACCCAACCTATGTACCGGTCATATTTACATGAATGTAAATATATCAGCATTTGTAATCTTTTATTACTTTAAATGAAATGAGAGAAGACTTTTATGAATGGTCAGGATAATGTTGTTTTATAAATATTCACGTGCATTGTAGCTTGTAACATCTTTCACATTGCCTACTCAGCATATGCCACGCTTAATGACCTATGCAACAAATAATGCATAAAGCGTTTGCATAAAATTCCAAACTAATCTCTTCCTTCATATCAGTAAATAAAACCTTTTCTTTTATTAGAGTGTACATGTATTTGTTGCTTTAGGTACCAGCAATAACACTTATCTGGTTACCTTTTGTCACTGGTGCTTACTTTGTTAGCCTAGTGTTATTTATACATATGCTTATGAGTCTGAATCTAAGAAAAACTGTTGAACTGATATGTCACTATAAACATAACTCATGGGTTGCGTTTAATATTCATTTAAAAATATTGCTGTTTAAGAAATTTGCCAGTGTATGGCAGAAGAGTGGCATGCGATTTATCACCAGTACTAGTTTTCGGATCTAATACTAGTTCAAATGTACGGAATGGAACATGTAAATATATAGATGTACCTAGGAATATTCTCCGAGTTGTATTTATCGGAGGAGATGTATACCGGAATGATATTTAGAAAGTTTACCAGTTTAAAGAAGCAGGATGCTTTGCATTGAATAAGCTGTATATTGATGAAACAGCTCGTCAATATCACAAAACTAATGGATGAGAAGCAGAATGGTGTGTTCCCACTTGCTTGGGTTGGTGATGAGAAAGTGGTAGCGCTATATTTCCATGTGGAATATTATTGTGTACAAGCTAAAAACCAATGAAATTAATGAATAAATGCATACTTTTATATGGTTACGCCACTCCCAATGACCAAAACTGTATCGAAGAATTTCTAGTGGCACATGAGTCGTTTTGGAGAATTTATGTAAGTAACATCGGTGAACTGTTTACTCCATTCTGCTCATGCGACGATTCTAGGGGGCGGTAAGTTGTTTGTGCGTAAACATTTACATGAACAGTTAAGTGTAACGCACAAACGGAGGTAAACTGACACGATTAAAGATTACAGCACAGAGATTTCATGTATTTCATTATATATGACACTGTCGTGGCTGTTGTAGATTTGCCGTCTTTGCTGGAGTATTAAATATCCTGACATTACAAGTAAATGTGATAGTATGTCCCACAGTAGTGTTCAACTCGATTCGACATATTCACGTGGCTATCTTTACATTTTAAGATCCCTGTTGTCAGTTCTTTCATGTAATAATCCGATCTACAGAGTCCTTTTGCTGGTTGATAGCAACTAAAATATGAAATCAGAAGTATTCCGGACCTTATTCTTAACGATCACCTAAGTAGCGTTAACCCATAATCATTCATTCATTCTTTATCATCGATATAGGTGTTTTATAAAAAAAAATTGTACTTGAATTAATACTGAAAAATATACAGCAATTGTTAGTAACTCAATTCTCTTTCATTCTTTAGAAAGAGGTTCCGGAGGTACCGTGACGGCATATTTTGGCGGGCTGTCGGGGTGGGTTTTTCCCATCACGTGAAGGTACGTGGAGGTACGATGACGTCATAAGAGGTCATAGGTTTTGGCGGGCTGTGAGTTGGGTTTTTCCCCATCACGTGAGAGGTCATAGGTTATTTGTTTTTTTTTTCCTATCAGGCGATGTGCACGTGATCGTTGTCATACAGTGGGGGCCTGCATATAGAGAAATAGTGTTTTATCAATGGGTTGTGTGTATGGAAAATATAGTATACAATACATTGTGAAATATCATCTTTTAGTTGAGATATAAATTTAAATAATTGGAAAAAAATATATAGACATTCGTAATATATTTAATTGTTTTTTTTCTGTAAGGATGTAAATGGTAGTGTTATATGTGGATGGGAGTAGATATAATTTGCTGTATGTACATATATGTAAAATCGCTAGCAAATTGGTTAAGGGGCAGTTGAATGGTGGGAGGGGTGATTTTTTGGTTTTACATAAAAAACCGACAAATCATAAACAATAAACGAGACAAACATGAACCATATATATTGTGCTAAGATGTGAAAGTTCTTTCGGTGGAATGGGTCGCCTTGAATAAGGCGTTTGGAGTTGGCGTTTCCGCGATGGCTGGATCACTCTCTGCCGAAGATGATTATCGGTGTCTGCTGCTGTCGCCCCCGCCGCCGCCGTTCAGCCAGTCTCACGACTGCCTGCATGAGGCGCTCCCAAGCGGCCCTCCGATTTCCCCGGGCAGTCACGAGTTTGGGGTAGATGACTTCACCCTGCAGATAGGCACGCCGTAGCCGATCAAGCCTGATGCAAGCCGCCGCGTACTCCACCGAGGCCCTGAGAATTACATTTGCTTCCATTGTGAGCGAGGAATATGAAATGTTTAGCGCGGGCTGGCTTTTGTACAAATCAGGCGGCTTGTAAAGTCCGGTGAAGTCCGGTAAAGTTCGGCATTGCACCAAAAAGCGCGGTTGTCACAGAGACCAATTTCAGCGTTTTTCATTGGTCGTTACTCGTCACACCATCACACAGACTTCGGAGGCTTTCATTTCTTGCTGTTTTTTCTTGTGTGCACAGAAATATAAACAATACGGTGTGAAATAATAGCTTTTAGTTCACATATAAATTAAAAAATAATAGAAAAGATATATGTGGACACTTGTAATGTACGTAATTTTATTTCCAATATGGATGTGAATGCAAGCGTTCTATGTGGATGAGACTAAATATAACTTGATGTATGTTTACGTACATGTATGTAAAAAAAGATGGCTAGCCAAATCAGTTAACGGAAGCTGCATGTTAGGCAGGGGTGTACATTCTTATCATATAAAAATCAAAGGGGATGAATGTGTGGGGGCTTGATTTTTTTTTTGTTACATAAAGAGACAAATCACAGACATTAAAACGATACATACATACATAACCCCGTATATACCATGCTCAGATTTTTTTGAAAATCCCTTTCGGGAAGACTTGGTTGGTCCTGAAAAGGACCTTTGGAAAAATGTTAGTAGGGAGGGAGAGGACAGTTGTTGTTTTTTAATTTTCCACTCTGTCCGACTCACCTCCCTCCTCCGCCGGTTTAGCTGTTATCACCGTTGGTGGTGCTGGCGAGGTGTAATCCCTCATTGTCTCGGCTTCTGCTTCTACCGCCCGCAATTCAGCTAACGCGTCAAATGCTGTCATCTCTTCCCCCGTCCAGTTTGGGAACGGACGCTCCCTCAGCGCAAACGCCGCCTTCACAGTCATCCAGCACCGCTCAACTTCTTCTTTGGCTTTCGCCACTTCCATCTGGCTCAGGCGAGTCAGCTCTGTATGTATTCTCACAGTGGCTTCAAATCGTATAGCAGCTTTGCTGTACTCCGCTGCCATTTCCACTAAAGGGCGGTCCTCCTCCAGCATGGGTAATGCCTCATCATATTCGTTAGTCATCTATCTCTCTCTTTCAGTGCGTAAATGGATTGATCCCGCTTTTAGGCTGTTGCTTTTATAGGATTCGGGCGAATTCTGCTTTTTTTAGAAAGCGCGCCAACCGGTTAGCGTGGGCCAATGCGAAACACGTTACAAGCATCGCAGCGCCATCTATCGGGATTCCCCCTCTGTGGGGAATCTTTGGCGTAATGCCCCCCTCTGTGGGGAATCCCCATTTGTAACAGCTGTTTTTGGTATTATGTCGTATGTGCACTTAGCGGCTATAACGGAAAATTCCCACGACTTTTGGCATTACGCCAAAGATTGTTCTATTTTCGTCGAAATTTCCACAAGTTTTTGGCATTATGCCAAAAAATTGTTCTATATAAAGCTGTTCATATCCACACATTCAACCAACAGTCTACCTCAGGACTTCACACCAGCAACTACCATAGCTTGCCTACCTGCCTGCGTGCCTGCGTGCCTGTCTCCCTGCCTACCTGCCTGCGTGCCTGCCTGACTGACTTACTTTTTTTCTTCCCGTCATTATGCCGAGAAGTAAACAGCAGCCATCAACAATAACAACAGCAACTAACGCCATGGATACTGTTTTAGCTGACAAAGAAGAAGAAGAAGTGGATGTACAGCCCACACCTAAGAAACGAATTAAACTTGCTCGGGTGGACAGGGGAAAGAAGATTTGCTATAGCCATTCCAGTGGACGCCTGGGACGAGTTTGAAAGTCTCCTACAATCACAAACCGCCCGAAGAGTAATCGGGCCTATACCAGGGAGTGAAGATGTAGGTGAAATTAGCGTACCGTCAGAGCAGCTGTTTCGCTTGAATGATGACGTTTTCTTCAGTTTGTCAACATATAAGAATCTGCAAACTGGGGAGCGCTGGTGGTATTTGAATATTAAGCAACGGATGCAATACAGCAAGGAGGGGAAATATTATCCTAGGAAAGGTGATATAACTTTCCGAGCTGATATGTGGAAAGACTTGACCCAGGCGTGCCAGCGTATACGAGGGATACTTGGAAAAACAGATGAGGGCGTTTCCCATACAGCTAATGCACCGCCTATCTCCCCACAGCCACCAATACCTCTCACTGATGAGGAGAACAGCATACTTGATAATTTAATGTGGAGTGTAATGATGCGGCATATGATCCCTCTGGTCAATCAAGTAAGAGAGGAACAGTGTGAAGGCTGCCGCGTGCAGCATCCTAGTCAAATCGCCATCAGTGTCTCGAGGCATTACAATACATGGATATGGAAAGTGAAATTGTAGTTGAGCAAGCAGCATTACGTTTGGATGAGACTAAGGTGCTGGACGATTTTCGAGATGCGGCTAAAGCGGATCAGTGGAGCGATGATAAAATCCACGGGTATCTGGACAGGTGTGATGTCCAGAAGCGTAATCCAGATTTCCCCCACATGTTCTTGCAGCGGTTGACAAGACGAAGTGTGAAGGTGACGCAGAGGTGTAAGTAAGTATTTTCTTTTTTTTTTTCTTTTTTTTTTAAATATGAAAGTCATTCTTTTTTTTACACTGAGCTATATTGTTTAATTAATTTTACAGACTAATGTTTCCAGGTATACTATATATATACTGTGGTGCAAAGTCATGTGACCTTATACTGAATTATGGACATGTATAGTTCTTTATGTATTTATTTATTTATAGACCCCCTACTTCTTCCGGCAATCGATTTCGATTCAACTCGGACCATGAGGGAAATATCAGAGTGCTTAATTTCGACAATTGTAAGGGTTTTCATTTGGGCAATACATCGATATAAACAGTGAATACGTATCAGGGGAATGGACGTGTTGAGACGTAGAGTACAACAAAACTAAGCCATTACATGGACAATTTATCGAGTTTTGAAATTTGTTGAAAAAATGTTGCTGTTGTTGTTGTTGTTAACTAACAGAACTAGTTTTTGCAAGTTCTCAATATTATTTTTTCTGTACATACTCTACGATTTGAATTTTGAGATTTGGTTAGAAAAATGTTATTGTTGTTAACTCCTAGTTCCAGTTTTATGAATTCTCGATTTATTCTTTTCTGTACATATCTTGGCGGATGAATACTATAAAATATCGCTATATCGTTCAGTGCGTTTGTAATGTTCGAGCAAAAAAAAAATAGAAGAAAACAAATTATGGAAAAATATGTGTTTGTTTGTTTTTTAATGATGTAGTAGTTTATCTTGATAATCGGTTTTTCATTTGATTGATGTTTATTGTTATTTATCTTGCGCTAAAGAAAAAGATTGGTGTTGATGTGGATTTGTTCATAGCCTACAACCCTTAGGCTTACCGAGTGATTATGGTGCAAAGAGTATCTCCCCTTGAAACGGGGAAATCTCTAACTGACGGTCAATGGGAGATAACTCATACCAAACCTCACTCTAGCGGTTTTTGTACATGTACGCATAAATACCGCCAAATATTGAGGCTCTGTATATATATATATATATATATATACGTAGGTTGAGGATAGTATAAGACGTACGGTCCTCTACAATATTTCACTATTATTTCACTGGCTACAGAGGCTACGCCTAAGATGAAATCGCAGGTTTTAGGATGGAGAGAACTTGTTGATTCAGTGACCGACCTCCAAGCATATAAGGCCGTAGTGGAATCTATGTTTGAAGATCAGCTTGTGAACGAAGGACGATGTACTATTCTCCGACTATTCACCAAAGACGTTTGTGACCACCTAGAGAATTCTAATTCGATTCGTAAATTCTATCAGCAGGAAGTTATACCGACCCTCATGAGCTTACAGCGCAAGTCACCCGCTACAACCCCTATAAAACCCGACTCAATATCTCTCACGCCCTGGATGCTTTACACATCTCTAGCTGTCTGTATCAAAGAAGAAGAAGAAGAAGAAAGCGGGCAAAACCAAATCTCAGGATACTATCGCAAAAGTCTTACAACAGCTATATTATGACCCCCAAAGTCCAGCTGCTTATAGCGGAGTAGGCGCTTTATTACCCTTATTTTTACAAACTGATGAGGGAACGGAGTTTCTCAACAAGCCATTTCAGGCATTTTTAAAGAAGCATGGGATTTTTTTTTATTTTCATACGTTTAATGAAACGAAAGCTTTCGTAATTGAGCGGTTTAATCGCACCTTTAAAGGTCGCATGTATAAATATTTCACCGCTAATAACACCCGACGTTACCTGGATGTTTTACCTGCCTTAACACAGGGTTACAATCAGGCGTATCACCGCATCATTCAGCGAGCTCCGATTACCGTTACAGCTGACAATGAACATGAAGTTCGGGCTATATTATATAGCTCTACGAAGTCCTGGTGTAGTCAGCGAATTTATCGGTATAAAATAGGAGATCTCGTTCGCATTAGTAAAGTCAAGAGAACTTTTGAGAAGTCTTACCTATCTAACTGGAGTCAAGAAATTTTCCGCGTTGTAGCACGGCATCCTCGGGAACCTGTGGTGTATACATTAGCTGATTTGAATGGAGAAAGACTATTGGGGACATTTTACGAGACAGAACTCCAACCCGCTAAAACAACGCTTGATGCAGACTATCAAGTGGAGAGTGTATTAGATAGCGAAAAGGAACGTGGCAAAACATATTACTTGGTGAAATGGCGAGACTGGCCAGCTAGTTTTAATTCATGGGTGCCAGCGAGAGATGTGAAACATATTTACAAACAGTCTTCATTCTACCTGTGCTCAGTCACCTCTCACGATGCCTAAGTGTGTGGATGACTGCGTGCAAAGTCTGCGTGAGAATAAAGGCGTCACTATAATTGCAGATGTCGTCCTGTTGTATATTGGATTGTTAATAGGTGGCGTGGGAATTGATTTAACATCCCAATTGACCAAAGACAAATATTTGCTACGCATCCTGTAAGGCCGATTGAACAAGACGCTATTTGATAAGTTACTGAGGAATAAGACGAAGCAGTTTCCCTCGCTCTTTACCTGGCGTTATAGATTGGTGGAGAGGACTGATATTACCTCGACTCCATCTTCTTCTCCTGCCGAGCAAACTAAACGCAAGACTAAACTTACTACAGCACCAGTACAGGTGAATTCATCTCAGCGCCGTACGGTAAAGACTGGCCCTTCGAGCCCACCGGCTGCAGCACCTGCACAAGTGAATTCGTCTCACCCATTTCCCCCTTCAACTTCACTTACCCACTAGACCTATGGATGTACGATGGAGTCAACCTTTTACCGGCCTTGTCAGCGGACCGACCGGAAGTGGGAAATCGGTCTTTGTCAAACGTGTTATAGAGCATGCTGCCCAAATTATCCATCCATCTCCCCACCGCGTAGTATGGTGTTACGACGAATGGCAACCCATGTACGCTACCATACCAAATGTTGAATTTCAAGAAGGAGTAGCTAGTCCGATGGCGTTTAATCCAGCGGAATGAACTTTAGTAATTGTTGATGATTTAATGGCTGAAGCAGACGATCGTGTAACAGCGCTATTTACGAAGGGAAGTCAGCATCGTAATCTCATGTCGCGTTTCACTAATTGTTTGCAGAATCTGTTTAACAAACGCAAAGACCACAGAACGATTAGTTTAAACGCTCATTATTTAGTCGTATTTAAAAACCCTCGAGACTCGTCTGAAATATCTACCATTGCTAAACAAATGGCTCCAGGTAAAACTCACTACGTGCAAGAGGCCTTTAAAGATGCCACATCTGAACCTTACGGATATTTGCTTGTTGATTTCAAGCAAACCACACCTGATCATCTCCGTTTGCGCACGCATATATTTCCAGACGATCCCATGCAGGTTGTCTATCTCCCCAAGTCATAAATAAATATGAACTTTCAAGGGGAAAAACTGTCACAGGCATATGCAATAAAACCCCCCGATATATCACTTACTACGTCATTATATAATTAGACACTGACCGTGTCAGCACGATTAAGTCGCTTCGCACCTTGCTAAAACTTCTGGTCAAGGGTGACCGGCAGGTGAAGGACACAATTCTTCGTGGACCTAATGCTGAATTTATTCGGTGTATATGCGAGGTTTGTAAGAACATTTTAAGTGGGAATATCCCATTGACACCCGCTCAGAAGGCTCGGTTACGGCCGCACAAGACACATCTACGTGCGCTAGTAAACAAGCGCACTCCGCTCCATCGCAAACGGACCATTATACAGAAAGGTGGAATATCACCCCTCCTTACCGGCCTTCCGCTCGCCGCCTCTTTTCTAACTAAATTGTTTGGGGGTGGGCGTTAAGAGAAAAAAAATGTCTCATATGAAAAAATGGCCCTAGTTGAACCTCGTTTGTTGGAAGGAAAGGTTCGGCCCACTTCACCTTACCCTGTGCCGTCTATTGTCAAACTCCTCAACACATTAGACGGAGATATGGAAAGAATTTTAAAGAATGGGACATTGTCAAATGAAGATAAAATTTACCAGTACCAACAAGCCCTTCAACGCTACTTGGCATTTCACAACCAGTATCAGCAAAGTCTCAATCCACCACCACCACCACCGGCTAAGCTAGCGCAGCCAGCTACAACCCCACCTGTTCCTTCACCTCCTACACCTGTCTCTCCTCAAGCGCCCTGGGCCGTACAAGAAAAAGAGAAGGAAGCGACAGATTTAGGACATCAGGCAGAAGGGATGCTGACACCGCATAAACCAATTACCCAATATAAGAAGCATAAATCAAAGCCTAAATCGAAAGCTGAATGGGAACGACTACAGCGGGCGCAAGGGTATAGTCCCACCCCAACCAAGACTCCATCTCGCCGTAATTCAAAGGTCAAACGTAAAATTACCAAACCTTTGCGGTGGTCTCCTTATTAAAAACGCGGTTCCTCACATATATGACATTACCGGGCAACAGCTCGATGGAGTATTTTCCAAATAATACATTAGCTAATTACACGACCCAACTACCTAGACCGATTCAACTCTCAGGTGACTGGGAGTGCGCTTTAGTGGAAATACAGTACCCACGATTGTGGTCTAATGTCAGGGCTGGCGAGACCTGGTTTGAGGTGTTCTCGGAAGATGGGTATCATTGCTCACGAGTTGTACTACCCAAAAGCTATTACCTAACACCGGAATCTATCACCTCTGCCTTCAACGCTGAACTGATGAATAGCGCTAAACCATCCCTCACAGCTAAAGCCGGTGAAATTATGTTTGGCTATGACAGAGCTTCTGAAAAATATACATTGGAATTTAGATCACACCAAACTGTGGATTTTAGCCCGCGCTTACTCGAATTGCTTGGTCTCCCGTATGCGAAGGGGCTGGTAACGGGAAAAGAAGAAAAGATCCTCTTTGGTTCAACTCGGGCGACAGGGACAGACCCCACGCTTTACATATATTCCGATGTTCTCGAGCCTCGTGTAGTAGGGGATGTATTAGCCCCACTACTTCGTGCGGTAGCTGTTCGTGGGACCTCTGGACATCACGTTAGCAAGGCCTTTTCACATATCAAGTACGTACCTGTGATGAAGAAAAAATTTTCACCCATTGAAATAGATATTAGGAACGACGCCGGTGAGCCTGTTCCATTTGAGCACGGGAAAGTGTTGGTAACACTTCATTTTCGAGAACGATCGAGTTTACCTCTTCTGTTTCACGTGACAAAAAAAAAATTAGGCGCTGACTGCACCAGGATTCGAGCCTGTGATCTTCCAATCACTCATATAGGATGTCAGATACCCATCAACCTTACATCACGTACTACTGCAACCAAGCTGGGGGCGGTAATTTCCCTATCTTTCATGGTGCTCCGACACAACGAGGTCGTGGCTTAGGTAATGTTCTAGGTGCTCTTATCAAGGGGCCTCTGATGCCCATTGCTAAAACCGTGGGAAAAACGGTGCTACGGACGGCTTTGGGGGTTGCGGGTGATACGGTTTTTGGCGGTAAGTCACCGAAGGAAGCCCTAAAACAACGCAGTAAGGCTGACGGTAAACAGTTGATGGGGAAGGCTAAACGTGCACTGGCGAGGGAAGTCCCTCGTATTCTAGGTGTATCCACACATGGGGCAGGACGACGTCCACCAGGTAAACCAGCTCACCGGCGGCATATAAAACGCCCTGCTGCACGTCACCTCACCAGTCGGCGTAAGAGGCGTGTTGGAACACGCACGAGCCGTAAGCGATCAGGTAGATTCCCCAGAGATATTTTCGCGTAACACCTGTATTTTGTCCTGACCATGGCTTTACAGCACCCAAATTCCGCCCCATCAGTGAACGGTGAATTTGATTTGTGGACTTTAGCTCCGACTCAAAGAAGTGTACAGGAAGGTCGATGGGATACCTACAACCCGATTGCCAGCATTGTAGACGGTGGACCTGTAGAATTTTTTATTAGCAATGGGGATCCAAACACATACCTGGACTTGGCTAACTCGTATTTGTATGTAAAAGCCAAAATAGTGAGAGGTAATGGGGATGATTTGCCACGGGATGCGGCCGTGGTACCTGTTAATTTGTGGCTATATTCTATGTGGCAGAAAGTAGACGTCGCTATCAATGATAAATTGATTACTCCGTCGACGAATATGTACCCTTACCGGGCGTACATAGAAACCTTACTTAGCTATGGGCGGCAAGCTAAAGAAACTTGGTTGAAAGGGAGCGCCTGGTATAAGGATACTCCTGGACAAATGGAGACTAAAAATGTGAAGGGTGATCTCCTTTTGGAAATGCGATTTTTCACACCTCTACTTCAATCTACTACCATCATTTGCCACGGTGAATTTCAAAATATCATTGAGATTGATAAGACTCGTACAGTGTAGTGTGATTTCACCAATTAAACAAAATCAACATTGATTGCTCTAGGATTTGAACTCCCACCCTCGACCAGGATCTCATAATTCTAACAGATGATGTCATGAACAGCGAACAATTATTACAACGTCTTCAAACGGATCCTTATGCTCCCTTGGAATGATTTACCTCCACGAATGCCACATCGACCTGTTATATATATATTAAACACCGATCCCTGTACGAAACCTGGTACACATTGGATTGCCCTATACATAGATTATGAAGAAACCACACATCACTTGTCTGGAGATTATTTTGACTCGTATGCCCTTCCACCCTGGGGTAAGGAGGTAGAGACGTAGCTAAGTCGGGCTACGGGCCATTAGCAATCGAATCACCGCCCCATACAATGCTTAAATACCGCTGTGTGCTATCAATATTGTTTGTATTTCGCGCTTCATCGAGCTAGAGGACGAAGAATGAACTGTATTACGCAACCATTTAATTCTCCACCCACAGATTATACCAATGATCTATTGATTTATGAGTGGGCCGAAAGAATGTTCTGTATCCACCCCCTTTCTTTGGTGATTACAAAACATAGATGTGCATTGTTACGAAGATTGTAATAAATCATAATTGAATGAAATCACCAGTTAATCAAACATTTTTTTATCTATTCTTCCATGTTTATTGTTGTTGTACAAACATATGCTTAAAACAAGGAATATGTTCGTATAGTGTTGCACAGAGGCTGTATTTTTGCTGATTAGAACAATGCATATATATACATTGATAAGTGTTGTTAAAAAAATGACATGTTTATTTCCAGTTGTTTGCTCTTGTTTATTGAACCAAAAAAGTAATAAAATTGAGATCTCACCAAAATAACATGTTTTCTTTGTTGTTTTTTTATTTTTCCACTTTATTTACAAAATAGTCGGAATCTGAAAATATATTTACAAATGTATCTAAATATCCAGGTAAGTCGTACTTAATCCATCAGGCAAAATTTTATCTTTAGCATAAAAATACGTGAAAGCGTCCTTATGCTGTGTATAGGAACACATTTGATGCCCACGTACACACATGCCACGATTGATTCCCGCTGCACTTCGTCCTTCCTGGAGCACCGAGAGATACAAATCCTTTCGATTACTGTGACGGTTTACTCCTTTGGAAGAAAATTTGTCGGCATCCCCACTGTCCCCAGAGTAGCAGTAATATGTTTTTGAACATAAAGCGAGAATACCATCCCCACCCCATTCTACTTTTAAACAGACCAGGCGTACGTTTGTCATATTGATAATAATCTCGACGAGGTAACCAGTGGTCACGTTCAGCCTCGTAAGTTTCGCGTAGCTCCGGTTTAACCAAGGATTCCCAATTAGGGTCCGACCATGCCTCCACGAGTTGATAATCACTGGAATGAAAATATTTTGCCAAAAAATCGTAATAGAATTCCAGCATGCGGAGTTTGGCATACTGATATACCATACACCCTATCTGTAAGGGTAAATTATATGAGATCCGTTTCTTAGTGCACGTGACCTCATAGGTATCATCATCAATTTCCTCCACGTTAATACATGCGTCTGAATTGACTAATTTCCGAACTTTCTGTAGCGTGCACACTTTCACATTCACATGGCGATCTTGATTAGTAATTGTCTTTCCGTACCCCGAATTTCCTAATAGCTTCATCGTTTCACCTATTAACACCTTGCTGGGACCTACATCCGCTTGACGTCATGCTTGCCTCACGTGATCAGCAAAGGTGCGAAAGTAGGTTTCAGGTGTGTATTGGACAGCTTGACACACGCGAGTTACAACCAATCCATGAGCCAAATACCATCTCAGCAGAGGGGTGCCCAAGAGAATTTTCGTCCCACACATATTTCCGCTTAATGTACGACGGGGCTGGGTCATAATATTATTGGCCTTGGCATATTCTTTCATAGTCGGACCGATATCTTCCACGGTGACATTCGCGTTTTTAAATATCGGCGGACATTCAGGGAATGTTGATAATAATTCTTGGGGGGCATGAATGTTACATTCCACAAACCCATACAGTCGCTGGTCTATAACTGATTTTAATAATTGGTCTTCAGTAAGATGAGCTGGTGGAGGATTATAGTAATGTCGGAGAAATTCTTGGAGGGTATGGTCGGTCCGCTTTTGCTGAAGAAAAATCACTCCCATGTTTCCACAACCTGGAAGTTGAGATGCTCGAAATATGCTCGGTGCTCATTTCTCTCGTTCTGAAGTTCTTCCGGTGAAAGACCACGCCTAGTGTTACAGCGGAGCTCACCTGTTGAAGTATAGATGAGATAACACCCATGGAAGTACCACTAACATCCGTGGAACTGCAACGATACAGGCATACATATATATAAGTATAAAGCATGTACAAAAAAAAGAAAAAATAAGGTCACTGACCCCATCGGGATTCGAACCTGTGCCCACACAGATGCACATATGTATATATATGTATACATGTATATATTCCACATGTTATAAATTATAACGCTACATTTACTCAATCTTTTTTTCATACATACATAATTATTTTATATATATATATGACATAATACATTAACTGGAAAATAGTGCGTCGACCGTTCACCACAGCAAAGCCGTCAACAGGGAGCCGACGATCGCCAACTCTCCTTTCCACATCAGCCGATGACGAATAGCCACGCCCAGCTGAGCTGCTTGCCAATCTAAACACTCCTCAGCCAGTCGAGGTTTTTTGACTCTTTTGGATAAAAATTTACAGTGTCTTGTCTCTTTTCTTCTATGGGTAGCCAGCGGATATAATGCCCAGCCTGCATAGGTGATGCTAAGCAGGCTAGGTATAGTGCATTAGCATCAAAACCAACAATACCTTGGCATAATTTTCCTCCCCTAATACGAGTCACTCCCTTCTCATGATAGCGATGAAATACAATACTTGGTCTGCCGATATTATTCAATCTCAGACATTGATAAAGATCTGTGTCTGCTTCCCCTATTAAGGAAAAGTAAGTTGGGAGGTTTTGAAACAAGTAACGTAAAGTGACCCCAGGAATACTAATGCAGTCTTTAAATATATCTACACACATGGTTTGATAAAACGCTGACATCTTTCCCAAAGCTTCAAGAAATGGAATGACGTCGAGATTATTGTACCAAATCAGAAAATCACGCAGGGTCCTCATTCCGTGTGACTGTCACACATTCTCCAAAGCACTGTAATCTTCTTCAGAGCAAAAAGTCCCTTTTAACTTGTTAAGGAAAGCTTCACGCGGTGGCAGAGTTGTCTCATCTAAACGTGCTAAAGTATCCACGTATTCGTAACAAAACTGTCCTTTGGTCAAATGACATTCATAAGCTTTGACCCATTTATCATAACTATAATTCGGGGCTAAATAATTTGGCACGTCTAAAATTCTCAGCTGACCTGTAGACACGCTCATGTGATCGTTATTCCGCTTGATAACGTATTTTAAACCATCCGTTTTCACTAAATACGGATACAGCTGTCTCT
Organism: Acanthopleura granulata; assembly: GCA_016165875.1. Taxonomy (NCBI): domain Eukaryota; kingdom Metazoa; phylum Mollusca; class Polyplacophora; order Chitonida; family Chitonidae; genus Acanthopleura; species Acanthopleura granulata. Next base: position 754,374 of record JABBOT010000041.1, read on the forward strand.
TTATTAAATTAAAATCACATTTCCCAGAATTAAAACCCAAAACAGGGAGTTCAACCAGGTATGTTAAAAATCGCTCCTTCAGTTTTTCTGTGTAAGATTTCTTTTTCGTTTCGCAGGTAAAGTCGCATAACGCGGCTATGCCTATACACTCATCCAAGCTGTCTAACACGTGATGGTAATGTTGACACAACAGTTTAAAACTAGCTTCACTGATCTCAGTGAGATATGCCATCATAGTTTCATTCAAAGCGTGCGGATCACCCGTTGGTACAAAACACATGGGTTTGTCATATCCATGAACGTTACTGTTAACAGACACGCTCATGGGAATATGGAGGGCAGTCCATTCTGTGTTTTCAACACTGTTAGCTGCAGAAGGATCTAATTTTTGGAGATATGCCTCAAAATCAAAACAAGCTCTAAATGGGAAACACCTGTCCTCTTGAGCGACATCAATAATTCCTTCGTCAGCTAAATCCTCGAAAACAGTGGCTTTGTTTTTAAACACACCGCCTTTAGAGACTCGCTTGATAACTCCATCACAAGTCCGTGCATGCCGTCTTAATTTGCAGGCCTTAGGAAATGCTTGATGACAAACCCTGCACAGATAAGAACGAGGGTATAAATTCATATCTTTCACCATGCTAAAATGCTTCTCGTGTAAATTAAGAGTCAAAGTAGTAGCTTGTCGCTTGGTAGACCGATAAAGAATCTCAGCGCACACATCTTTATCAACCACTACCAGTTCATACAAAAATAATCATCGTAAGCGCCATGTTTGCCACTCACCAAGCTGTACAAGCCTTTGTTATTTCGCACGTGCCCAGGTAAATCTACTGGCGCATCGATGGGGGAGGTATGCGGTTTATGCACATAAAACGCAACATTAGTCACACTGTCCACCAGCCATTTGGTATTTGGGCGCTGTTGCCGGGCTGATTCGATAGGGTCGATAGCTGACAAATCAGCAGAAAGTGTTTGTAGACCTCCATAGGTGTGAATACACCGACATTCTGAGAGTATTCTTGTCTTTGTACTCGGATAGAAATAACGAAATTGGTCCGTATCGATGACGTAAAAGGAAACCATAAGCTAGGTTGATACGGAAAGCTGCAGGCTGGTCAAGAAACACCTGTTCCAGGTGTGTAGCTAAAGGATAGAGTCCCACGATTCGGAAATTATACATATCTTGCAAAGGTCGATGGCGATGAAATTGCTGGCGGATAGCCCCCCCCCCCCAAGTGACGTTGGTATATGCCCCGTAATGCTGGGTTTGTAGGTAACTCATCATATGAAGCTGTGATGGGGTCCGAGCGAAATGAATTAGGGTTATTATTGAGGTTAACCTGGCCCTTTACATTACCAACAGAGGCGGTATGAAATTCACCACGATCATCGATTTCGCTATCTGGCTCCAGCGGACTAAACACAGCCTCAGGTGAGGCCGGTTGATTGACAGGTGAGGATAATGAAGAGCCCTTTGAGCGCTTCGATCTAACAGCGGACTGAACCCTGTGCTTTGATGCTGAAGCAGTTACACGACCTCCAGTCTGTGAAATGGACTGCACCTGCATAACTAAAAAAAAGAAATCCAAAATCATAAAATATAGCAAATCTTACGTTTCAAGGGAAGCAACTCGTACCGCCATATTCCTACTGTTTTTAATAGCTTGACGTATGCCCATAAATATAACACACAAAGTATATACCTTTTCAGTTTAACCTAGAACACAGGTGAGGACGGACGTCATGCCTCTCAAGAAGAAACGAAAGCGATCCAGGAAACACAATACATACAAACGCCGAGCTTGGAGAAAGAAGAAGACTCGGGGAAATAATTCACAGCGAGCTATGCCGCGAAAATTCCGACATCGGGGACTTAGAAATAGGTATGAATCACTTGGAGATTTCTACCACCGTGTAACCCATACCTAGTGATTTTTGACAACCCCAACGAAAAACAAAACGGACCAACCAATCCAACCAGCCCAACCCCGACCTGACCATAGACCTTATAAATAAAAGGCCGCCCTATTCCGTCGGAAGAGTCTTTATAATAGAAAAGCACTACATTATTTTCACAGTTACTTAGTTTGTCTTTTATATGTGTTAAATAATGAATATATGTTTTGTGTTGTGTACATCGTAATTATACTCTGTTATCGATATAAACAGATTGTATTATGTCTGTATTATTAAGTTTTATATGTGTGCTGGAATATATATATATATATATATATATATATATATATATATATATATATACATGTGTTTATTTAAAATACGGAGTTCACCTAGGCGATATCCCTATGTTAGTAAAGCATAGGGATTGAAAATCCACAGCCGCTGGTAAGGTATAGCCCCTCTCAACCAATCAGATGCTTGAAAGTTTTTTGCTTTCTATGACCGTCGCGCTTTTCCGCGCGCTGTCAAACTTTACAAACCGCCCAAATCATATAAAAGGGAAACTCACTCACTTTGCCACTGCACACGTCAACATGGGTGAGGAAGAGCTACAGCGACGTGGAAAGCATACGGGCAAGCCTGTGCACGATATGAAGAGACAGTGAAATACGTTATGCATGACTGAATGGGCGAAAACTGAGAGCTGGAAATGAACGAAGCTAAAGCGGTGATAAGAGACGCTTGGGAGAGGCTGCTGCAAGCAGCCATAGCAGTATCGGTTGAAATGCGGATAACACCAAGCAATCACCTAGCCAGCCAGCGCCTTCGACAAAGCCGGGCCAGTGTGATGAGGCAAGTCACCCCGCTACCATAGCCCTCGCTGGGGTGAACCGTCCAGTCCAAAGGCCCTTTTCAGGGCCAAACCTATTCTTCCGAAAGATTCGCTTTCGAAATCTGAGCACGCTATGTATATTGAATTATGTATGTCTCATTTTAATGTTTCCGATTTGTCTGTTTTTATTTAAAAAAACAAACGAAAAAAAAAATCAGCCCGCCTGACATGCAGCCCCATGTTAACTGCTTCGCTAGCGATTTTTTTTTCTTTACATACATACATGTACATATTTTTTTTATATTTCTGCACATACAACTAAGCTATTGATAAGCCCTATTTCTCTATATGCAGGCATAATCCTATATACTGTATAAGCACGGAAGAGTGAAACATTGTTTTAATATCAGTACAATATGTTATAAGGCAAACCGCTAGGCTAAAACATTGTTTTAATATCAGCACAATGTACTCTATGGCGAACCGCTAGGCTATAGTGAAAGGGAATGATTGAAAATTTCCTAGCACTGCTCAGACATCCCCCACTATCGATCAATCAGAACAACGGAATTTACCCTCCGTTCAGCTCGTACCGATAGAGCACACATCGGCTGTTGTGCTTCTTTATGGGTGTAAAACACGAATGATCTCCTCACCCCTTTCATGTTTTATATCCGCGCTGACAAATTATGTATAGTAAGGACTTCTATTTTTGAATTATTAAGATTATATCTAAATAATAGCTGATATTTAACACTATATTCTTATATTTCCATCCAAAAAAGAGACACGGTAAAAACACAAGGCTTGTAAATGCAGAAAGCCCACGTGACCGCTGTGAACCAATGAGAAGAGCTGAAATTATTCTCTCTGACCGTCGCGCTTTTTTTGCCGCGCTGCGCTGCTGCTATATAGTCCGTGAACATTCGTGAGAGACGCACAGTCACTCTGCTGCGTTTCTGCGGGAGCTGATTTCACGACAAAAACCCAGAAAAAGAGGAAGATTATGGATTCACTCACGGAGATGATTATTCGATTACGAAACTGCCCCAGCATCGAGGTACGTACAGGGGACCTGAAACGGATGGACTAGTGTTATGGCGCTTCCTCCTGAAGAAACGACTGGAATACTTTTACACAGAGTATGAAACAGCCTATTTAAAATACATGGAAGCCTTGGAGCGAGAGGTTATGGTGGGAACAGGACCAGAGTTTAGAAGACTGATCGAGTTACACGCAGCAGAGGTGAACGAACTGCAGTGCATAAAGGAAAGGAATCGTGTGAGACTTTTACGTGCACAGGTGGAACATAGACATTTGGAAGAACCGCCCAACAACAACAACTAAGTTTCATAACCAACGGCTTCTCCCCATTACTGACTCTCGTTATAATCACGGCTTCTCTTCATCACGGACTCTCCCTACATCCAAAGGCGCTTTTCAGAGCCACCCACCCTGTCGAAAGGACTTTTTCCGAAATATGAGCACCATGGTTTTCGCACGTTTTTTGCATGTGTTTTTGTTTTTGCATGTTTTTTGCATGTTTTTACGATTTTGGGGTTATTATCTTTATTTATTAGTTATTTTCTCATTTCATTTTATGTTTTTTTTTGTAATTTATCTGGTTTCTTTTTTGTCTACGCCTGACGTCACCAAACCCGGTGTATTGCGCACTATGACGGACTCTAGTACTCCCAGTGTATTATAATTTGAGAGTACGAATGTCTAGTCCCAATGCGTGGTGGACCATGTCAACGCTCCAGACGGATCAAGCCGAAAACCAGAATCTACAGCGACGGGTAGGTAGATGTCTCGTACTTGTATGTGACAATATGGAAAGTACACTAAACTCCACCTCGGTGCATTGACATTATAATTATAACTGTTTATGCATCGCGGATGAGTATAGTGTTCCATCTTCTCAACCCCACCTACCTGGAATATCTACGCCAATGGGTCAATGGGTATATGCCAGCTGCACTTTTCAGAAAACTATAGACATTCACATTATTTCTGTGTGTCTATAGGAATCTGTAGATTGCCCACGCCCTCAACACCGACTACCCCGAAAACCCTACACCGAACCACCTACCTGGAATATCTACCCCAATGGATCAATGGGTATATGCCTCCTACACTTTACAGAGGCTATGAGCATTCACATTATTTTAACTGCGATGTTCATAGGAACTGTAGATTGTGCCACGCCCTCAACACCGATTACCTCGGAAAAGCCCACACCGATGGATAAATGTTTGCTTGTTTGTTTTTTTTTTCATGCATTGTATGTTTATGTTATGTATTCTTTGTTATTTTTATATGTCTGTCTGTCATTGTCGTGACAGCACACCCCATGATGTCACATAATCAAACAAAGATTAGCCCCTAACATTCACCGCCCCTTAACTTATCAGATATATAAATATATATAAGACACACTATGCTCTGAAAATATATGCTAACAACAGTATAATATATATATATATATATATATATATATATATATATATATATATATATATATATATATATATATATACTCACCTTTATTCTCCATCCATATAACTCTCCTTGCCATGTCCAGTCCGACAATAATGTCGTTTCAGGTTTGACGTGCGCGTAAACTGCTTAGCACAGTCCTTACAACTATACGTACAGCTCCCCGATCCATGAGCTTCCCGCTTGTGACGATTCAGCATTTTCCGTGCCTTAAAAAAACCCGAACACTAGTCACAGGTAAATTCCATCATTTAAACCAATTCCTCAGTCATCCGTGGCTACGTGCTTATACACTGCCAAACACTCTGAAAATGACAACCACCCCCACCTTTTATACCTTTTAATGTTATTATCACGTGCACACTGCGTGACAGAACAAAACAAAAACACCTGGCACCTTGCCAAAACCTAGGACGCCCACACCTTTTATACCTTTTAATCTTATTATCTCCTGTATCACGTGCACACCGCCTGATAGGAAAAAAAAACAAATAACCTATAACCTCTCACGTGATGGGAAAAAAAGCACAACGCCAACAAATAATCTGGGAAAAACCCAGCCCGCCAAAATATGACGTCACGGTACCTGAGCGTACCTTCACGTGATGGGAAAAACCCACCCCGACAGCCCGCCAAAATATGACGTCACGGTACCTCCAGGTACCTCTGAGTACCTCCGAAACCTCCTAGGTTAAAAGATAGGAAGGGGGCCCCTGAGTTACATAATATACTACTGGTGTCCCCTCCGAGTTGTTTGGAGCATTGCTTTGGTCACGTTACAATGGATTTAATGGTATCAGAACGGGAGGAAAAAATGGTGCACACCTCAGACCTTGTACTGTAAGGGACCTCAGCGGAGCTCGGGAATGACTATGTTGCCCTGCAGTGGTGAACTTCTCGGTGAAATACCTGGCGGAACAAGAAAATGAGATCATAAAACGACACATAAGCGGTTATGAAAAGGGAAAACGAATCAAATTTTTTCACGTTGTGTATTCGCAATGCGGCTCCGTGGCATTTAAAAAAATCATAGGTGAGAAATGTAATGAGTGTCATGTAATTTGCATTGGGAGTATCGTATTTTTTAGTTATTTTAAAGCAAACATGTTAACCGCTCCTGCTGTAGGTATAATCTTTAGAAAAAACAAGTAGATAAAGTACATATACGGTTAGCTCGGGGACCCAATCAGGAATGTAAGTTTGATTTGCATGGATCCCATGTCTCGGGTGTAATGTTGTTTGGAACATTACTTTGGTCATATCACAGCTGTGTTTTAAAAGTACTGCAGTTCACAGGCTTAGCGTGGTAAGGTATATCCGGCCAGGTGAGAAAGAGAAACTTAAATGAATATAACGATACATGAGTACTCAATTAGCAAACAGTAATAGATCAAATTAAAATCCACTAATTATAAATACTGTATATTACTGAACTTGATTTTTTTATGTGGAAAATACTATTCACAAGTAAATTCGTCCTCAAAACAAAAAGAAAGACTATGACGCATTTGATTGCAAAATATTTTTATTTCGATTTACCTTTATTTTGTAGAGCCCACTTCTGAGCCTGAAACATCTTATCCGTCCACTGCCTCGGCCGCCACGGAAAAGACGAAGGCCTCGTCACCCGCTGATGAGGCTAAGCACAAACAATCGGGTTATTAAAGGTAGCCGTCTATTACAAGTAACGTCACAACATGATGTCATTTTTCCATATTTAGGAAACTCGATTAAAAACATACAGGCTATTGAAAGAATTTCGTGAAGCTTTGATAAAAATCTTAAAGTTCTTGCATTCTGAAGTATCAGATATTTTATATCTCCCTTTGAAGTAATTATCATTGAGATATACACGTACATGCACTTATAATAAGGCGAAATGGGGCACTCGCTGGCTGGATTTAAGATCCTTGAAATGCTCACTTCCTCTACTGTGGTACATGAGAAGGTCTGCTAGCGACCTGACGATGATCAAGGGTTCCCCTACAGTTCTGTCCAGCTTCCTCTCAACGTAATGTTGGCCGTCGGCGTATGCATGCAAGTGAACACGACGTAACGAGAAAAAAGAACGATTAAAGGAGCTAAATAAAATTAATCAATGAAATCCCGAGTTCGAATCGAGTCTCGCCTCTTCGACTTGCTCTTTCAAGTCAAGAGGTGTTTTAGGTACTGGTGTAAGTATACAGAATAAGAAACTTGGAACTGGCAGGTTAATGGGTGATGTGCAGGTCAACCTTGATTTTATTGCAGCTTTTCTTATTCTATCACTTACATGTATACATGTACACTGGCCCCAGTGACGCCCAGCAAACTCCAAGTAACAAGACCCTAGCGGCATTATTAGGACAGAACGACGTTGCTGTAGGTCCTTAGTCTAGTGTACATACTACTCTTGGGTCGAAACAGATATTCATATTCAAAAGTCACTGATCAAGAAATTGCCGTTATACCTGTCATGAGTTTACTTATTTTGCTCTTAGCGCTTGGTTCAGCGGATCTTGTTTGACACATTTCATGTTACGGAAAAGCTTTGATATCCGAACAACCTCATTTGTTATCTGAATTATTTGTTTGTCCGCTTGTGGTTTAATGGCTGTTGACATTGACATCATCACATGTATTTTGGGGGGGAGGGGGATATGGAAATACTTTCTTTCTGCTTTATAAACAGAAATTTTATTATTTTCACTGCGTATTTTGTCCATAACGCTTTTCATTAATAGGTATTTTTACTTCTTGTGCACAGTTCGAGGGAATTGTTATTTGTTATCCATGCAATGCGCAGTATCTGCTTGTAATATTGCAATAATGCAATAAACCAGTCAGGAGTTTCGAGTCCACATAACCGGGATTTCTTCGCTGCGGGACAAACACACCCACGTGGCATAAAGAATTGCAACACTGGATAGTGATACACTTTAGACATCCCCGAATATTTTATCCAACTCTTCCGAAGAGTTTTAAATCGAGCATTTAGAAAGATACACTTAAGCGTTTAAAACTGAGCTGAATCATTGACTGTCGCAGAAGTTAAATGTTGAAGCATAGATATACATGGCTACTGATTATGCCACATATGACCGCTCTGCTTATGCATACCAGTGCACCGCTCGAAACAGTTGTCTGGCCGGTACCTGGGCTGTTTCAAAACCTACGAGACGAAAGAAGAAACAATCTGTGCATAAGGTCAGATTTGATAGACCAGTTTCAATAACAAAATTAGCATTGCAACTCATAAAGCATAGTTAGGTTGATTGATTTGCTAGAGCAAAAGAACATAAAATGTATATAATCTAATAGATTAGGTTAGTTACGTATCCTGGAACGTTGATCATGTAAACATCGAAAAGTTCAAATTCCACATTTGAATGTTCAATATTTCCTTATTTGCCTGCCTTTGTGATTTTAAAAACTAGCCACAAATATCTCCACGATATGCTGTTGTTAGCTATTTTTCGAACGCAAGTTTTTGGTTGTGATATTTCTTATATTTTTGACTACCTCTCACATCGGTTCAATTCCATGTTCCCATGCTTATGTACAAATTATGGTGTTCAATTTAAGGGAATATTGTAATAAAATGGCACAGATCTTTCTGCGATCTCACGCTTTGATCATGGGTAACAATTGTAAGGATTTTTGTGACAATTTTATTGTTTGGGGAATATACTTTCAACATGTTTCCTGTGTCTTAGTGGATCCAACTTTATGAATCCAGTGTAAGGTCTAGTTTTTAAAGACGTTGCAATACATGTAAGAAACTTACATGATGATAACCGCTCAATGAATTTAACCCTTGAATATGATGTGGAAAGGAATGACCACTCAACATCGTGTTGGTGCTTTGTCTAAAAACATATTAGCTTTCACAACTGGAATTCAGATTACAATAATGTCAGAACTCTACGGTCACACCGAACACAATTTTTATTTCCGAATATTAACTTTTTTTCTTAAAAATTAGCTGTGTAAACGTTTGTATTGGTATATGATATTTTGATTCTGTGTTCCTTTTTTTATAATCGAACATAACATGTATTTCAATACCGGAAGGGCTCTTGGAAGAAACGTTTGACATCAATGGAATGGCGTCTTGCTGTCAGGGTTTCTTTGTGTGTTTCGTATGCAAATCAGGCAACGATGACTTCAAGTATCATTCTGCTTTATATACCTTTATGTGGATATTTTCCTTAGATGAAATACGTGAGGTACAGGTTTTTCATTTACTATTAGACGCAGAGGTGAATTATTGTCGAAAGCCATTGCACTATTAGTTACAATTGCATAACAAATATAGCATGTTATATATAATAACAATTTTATAAAATATGTAACAAATTATCCATGTTCTGCTACTTCTTTTCCGCTGGAAGAAATGTTTTGGTGAGATCATTAGTCCGTTCGAGGCATAAATGTGGCAAAACATTTCATTATACACTTATTTAACAGCCGGCTCATTTTATGTTCTCATAAATTACGACCATTAATAATTCTTAACCTGTTCATAACTTGGCAAATCCAGCTACCTATTTTGGTATGTGTTTTTAACACCAAGATGCATTGAAAACATTTTTGTATGATTACACATATGTATTTAATTATGACGGTGTCATGTGTTTAATTGTAACATTAACTCGTTCTCAAACGCCTAATGCTACTACTCGATCATAATTCGAATAAACAAATGAGAATGGCTTTTAGTTTAGTCAGTAACATTAGTCAGTCTGTGCATGGAGACCAAATTAACAGTCACATTGTCTGGCTTGAGGTTTTACCAACGGATAGAGATAGTAGCTACATCAGAAAATAGTTCTGGGTGCTAGATCAACCTTCTGATCAAAGGACTATACCAACAATGTAGTGGCCAAATTCGGGACCATCAGTATCCCTGTCTGCTGCTTCTCCATCTTCTGGAACACCCTGGAAATTAGACAGTAAACTGATAAAGAAAAAACCCAGTTCAGTCCAACTAATGATAAAAAAATATCCATAGCATATGTATAAGGGTTAGCCTCCAAGGAGTTTTGTTTATTAAGCTTTGATGCAAACAGATCAACTATTGCATTAGCCATCAACAATGTCCATACAATGTAGATGTAATGTGTCTTCCTGTGGCAGGGCGAGATCATCCTGCCAAAGTGCTGCCCCCATCATGACCAAGACACCAGACATGACATCACATCCAGTCACATCATACTGACACCGGGCCGTCCAATCCTGTTTCCTTGCTCTAACCTCTCAGTGCTGAGCACCAAGAGACGCAGCAAGAAGTACCACTTTTAAAAGCCTTTGGTATGACCCGACCAGGGTTTATTCCTGGATCTCTCGACCCCAAGGCGCACCCTCTAGCAACCAAGCTACCAAGGTGAACAGTGTAATTATCATAAATATATTGGCAGCTACTGGTTTGTCTTTGTCAATCTGTCTTTAATAAAGAGGACCAAATACCACACCCGACAAGCCGTCATCGTGTCAAAATCTCTAATAGAAGGAGTTCTCAGTTTCAAGATATCTACATAAGGAATACTATTTTTCAGATTGTTCCTTTCTTTATTTCACGTGTCATATTTTATGAGCCCAACCTCAAACCGAAGTTTGTAAATTTCTTTGTTGGTCTGAAAGAGATTTCAACAGACATTATGAAAGTCTACAGATCAAAGAGTAAAACCAAAGAAGCGACGTCGGTCTGATAGTTGACAAATGATCACACGTTACTGTTAAAATTCGGCCTCTTGTCAATTTACCTCAGAGTGTCATTCTGGCTGTTCGTGTAAGTGTTTAAGAAGTAACAACTTAAACGTCTTCTAGCACCATGGCTTAAGGAGAATTAGGTTATTTATTTATTTATTTGATTGGTGTTTTACGCCGTACTCAAGAATATTTCACTTATACGGCGGCGGCCAGAATTATGGCGAGATAAAACGGGGAGAGCCTCTGGAAAACCCACCACCATCAGCAGGTTGCTGGCAGACTTTCTCACGTAAGGGCCGTAGAGAAGCCAGCATGAGCTGGAATTGAAGTCACAGCGACCGCATTGGTGGGAGGCATCTGGGTCGTTACGCTGGGCTAGCGTGCTACCAACTGAGCCACGGAGGCCCCTGAGAAATAGGTTTAAAAATACAGTGATGTTAAATGCAATTTTTTAGACGTCATTGGTACAGAATAACCCAAGTAGAGCCCAAAAGGGCAATTATGTCATATTCGAGTATAATCTTGCAAAAGACTCACCGAAAAGCAATTTGTCATCCATGTAAGCTGATGATTTGGGAGTTCCATAATTCGGAACTATTAGTGTTAGGACTGAACCTGGCACTTGGTCTCATTTTAGCCAACGTTTCTCACCCAATACCCTACAGATGCAAGGGAATGTGAAAAAAGATACTGTATATGTGTGACTCTTCACTAACTCTGGCACGACACTATATGCTTGGACACACATCAACATTTCCTGATAATACCGATTTCGCTACGTGAGAGGCAACCAGTTATATCCAAAGACAATTTCACACAAGGACATTGAACTCTGAGTCTTCCCACACGGTGTCTACATGCCTGACATGATTTTCGGTATAAAAACGTAAGGAGCAGTGATTTGGAATGCATAGTTTATGAAGCGCGTATATACTGCTGAATTTCTATGGTCCTACATTGGCTAAAAGTCTTTTAAGTATTTTTTCCCACTGATTTTGATAAATACTCCTCAACTTCTCAAGAGCAAAAATGGTATCGTTAGAACGAACAGACTTTATAGTATCTGTGTTCTTCAAATTAATGTTTTGTGTACCATAATTTCATAGGAATAACTGAGTTTTTATCTATGTCCGCAGAAAGAAAATTACGCTGGATTGGCCATATTTCCTTCCTTATCGTAGTAAATTATTGGCTTTGTGTAGCAAAGGGTGAACGCGCCGGTCTGCAAGTCAGCCAATCAAAACGTTGGATTTTAGGTAGTTAGCATCGTCTACTCTGTCTCCACGCTATAAAAGACAATCGATTGTAACCTTTGACAGATGGTAATGCAGATCTACGACAGACAAGAATGAAGACAAAGACAAGATCAAGACTGTCCCAAGAAATTAATTAGAAGGTACTACAGATGAATATTATACTCTGTCAGAGCCTATGCTTTAACAGGCATCAGCAAGGATCGGGATAGCGATTGACAGAGATCGCCGATCATCCAAGAGGAGTTGACCTTGATTGGCAGAGGGTGGAGTTAGTATATGCTGATCTGGAGGAGGATTTGCCCGATTTGGCAGGAGATTTGCCGATCTGGCGAAAGATCAGTAGTGCATTGTGAAGGGTGAAAGGTTTAGCGTTATACTGAAGAAACTTACACTGTGTGAGATATTGAGTTATTATCCCAGCATTAAATTATCCGTGTGAACTACAGTTGTATAGAAATCCCTCATATACCTCATATACCTGCCGTGATATTTTTAAACTTCTAAAAACTTTTCGTCTGCTAAAGCAGTTTGAACAAGCCGGCAAGAGTTCTGCCTTTTGAAACTGCCTCTCACAAACGGTATTGCTGATTTTGAAGGAATATTTGCTCCTTTGGCTGTATATGTCAATAAATGAATCTCATTGCTCGGTTATAGAACTGTAAATTGATTGTTGGAATCTTCTCTTCTCCTATTACTGCTGATGATTAAAATCATTCATAGCATTGGGTTTTCCTCTAACTCTTATACTGGAATAATTCTTACCAGAAAAAAAAACCTTTGGTGTTATTATTTGGATAAAAGCATGAAATGAGTGGATTGGAAGATAAATCCCTATTTGTGTAGTAATATCTCCAATTACCCGAGTTAAATCTCTGTCTCATACGCTACCACATGTAAGATATTTCTATCTCGGAATCGACAGAGATTAACTGGTTGTGCTAATGTAGAATGATGCAGGAGACCGATTTTTTTAATCATCAAGAGAAATCGTGCCTCCATGTTACAAACAAAAGGAGATCACTCTGATCTTAATGATGTTAGCATTCCGCTATTTTTATTGACAATGCTGCAAATGGCATTCCCAGCGTTTCAATACAATTCTCTACACGAAATGAAACGCAGTTGTTACATCTTCACCAGTTCCTTCTCAAGGTAAGGTTATTGTAGAGTAAACTGTGTTACAGTTATCAGAAAGAAATCATCTTTTAGCTCCCTAACGCTAGCTGGCATGGATACATGAACATGTAAGCTGATCACGTCGAAACTACATGACAAAGTTGCTTTGTAGTTTTTGAGGCCAACTTAAGCATTGGAGGTCACAACATTTGAACGTTCTTAACGTAGTGTTGTGATATACCTTCTATATATTCTTTTGTATCAGATATTTTGTAAATAATTTTGGCGATTCAGTAGCCACTTTCTTTTCCAGTTTTGTTGACACAGGTAATAATAGTAGTAATTCTTGTTAGCGTGAAATATATTGTTTTTTAGTAAAATTTACTACTGTACCAGCAAGTTCATAAACCTTAGAATGCATTTCAAGGGAGATAACTGTTCTGTATAAACTGATCTGTTCCGTTGTTTGTATTCATTGAAGATGCTCTTGGAGGTTATATAATGTAGTAAATTTAAGGAAGGGATAAGCCTGAGCCTTAAGGAAAAGACATGCTATAAATACAGTATGGGTATGTACACACTGTGTGTGTATATTGACATTTTGAGCTATTTTCAGTCTGATTGTAAAATGGTTCATGAAGATTTATTATGGCATTTCCATGTAATTCTGGTGATTTATACACTAAATTGAGTAATTCAAGTTAGGCTTAGTAGATTATCATGTTCTGCATTTAAAGATAGAAATTGTGCCGTAATTGGTTATTTTCGAAGTTCCTGATTTTGTACACTGAAGTTTGCACTGTGACTGAAAGGGTAATAAGTTAGAGTAGTAACACATGCGTATAGGAGTTCAGATGACTGACATAAGTGAAATCAGGTTAGCCTTTGTGAAGATAAATACAACTCAGGGTAAATGTAATTGCATTCTAGTAAAGTATGAGTAAAGATATTAAAATAGCTGTATGTTATCAGAGAAGTGTGAAACCGTACTATGTTGTATTTGGAAAAGCCACATATATATGTCATTCATCATTGTTTAAAGTAAAAGACAGCCCATGACTGCGGTACTGTTCATTAAAAAGATTATAGCCTGAATAAAGTTGTATGAATTCGTTGTTGAATTATCTTTGTTTGAAGTGTGGAGTATTTTGCCGCCGACTGGAGATCTGAAGACGCCCATGCTTTTAAGCTTATGAGAGACTGAATCAGAGAGCTCGGAGATATCAGCTGTTTATAAGATTTAACGTAAATGTTCCGAGTCTATATCTGTCAATGTAATAATATAGGGACAGCCCACTGTTTTAATGTTATATGTTTTAATTGTCCCAAGTTCTTAGATGAACAACACTTCCCAGACCTTTGTGTTTTGGCAGGAGATAGTTTCTAGATCATTTCATGTTATAAACTGGTATATATACTTAAGTTACAAACACATCCCTAGCAGCTTACTACAGACTCAGGTGACAAGAGTGTTCCGCGCTTCCAACAAGGCGACGGAGCACCGTAACATGTAAGTTTCCGTTGCCGAAGTAGCTGTTAGAAAAAACCCTTTACCGAAATTAGCGTAATATTGTCCAAGTTTTTTTGGCAAACTTAATGCAGAACATGAGCTGTCTTTCACTTAAATTGTAATTTCCCAGAGTTTCAATAGAATTCTTGAAGTGAACTTAAATTTAGTTGTTACATCTTCATCATTTGAAGTCTATTGCGACTCGGCTTTCATTTGGGGCCCGTCCCAGAATCATGACTTCTAACACCTGATAATCCATTGACGGCAATTGGCATGGCGGAGGGGGAAGTCGAGGGAGGTGTCAACGCTGATGGGCCTGAAGAGGAGTTCGCAGTCAGAACATCTCCAAGGGAACCGGTTGACGGCTCAGCATGATTCAATGGATTACACCCACAAACATCACTGTTTCACCGGGAATGTAGGATCAATGGGCAAATTGGCGCGTCAAAGGGATGTGAGTCTCAGACGCCAAATACACAATGCGTTAACAAGAGGATATTGTGAAGGGAGATTATAGAAGCCATCGTTAGAACTGTGACATCTGGAACAGGGCTTAGGGTATAGAAGGGCAGAGAAGATCTCACGTTATCCATTGTGAAGAGAATATTACGCTCACATTTTAAGAAAAAAGCTGCCAGTGACTGATTTACAGATTGGTGTAACTTAACACAAAGAGGACTAAAGAGGACTGCCGGGATTATCTGACCCGTGCTCTAGGAATTCGTCAAAAAGTTCTGACAGAGGGGAAGGAATCAAAACATTACTCTCCGCTGATGGTGAAAGGGACATTCCTCGAATCGTTGTACACGGGATTTCAAGACGACAACATAAGAAATTAAATGAGACCATTGCTAGAAGACAGAACAGTTTCAGATGAAATATTGATCCAGAGATTGAATGAAATATCTTGTCGTGAGTCAGAGCGTCTAGATTGAAAGGACATAAGTGGAAAATTAAGGTTTCCATTGTAGATTCACCTGAGGGTGACCAAGTCTCAAATGTAAAACATCAAAATAGAAGTGAAATAACAGAATTGAAGAAAGAAATTGCTGAACTGTAAGACATGTTTTTGTCAAGGAAACAACGTGTTGATAATCAGGAGGAAACAGCAACAAATAAAGTTAATTCTGCTTGTCCAAACTGTAGAAGAACTAACAAAGCAAAACAACGTAGACAGTGTTGGTATTGTGACCGTGCTGATCACTTTAAAGCTGGCTGTGAAAGAAATCGTTAAAGGACAATAAAGTGTCTCTTCAAGAGTTAAGAGGAACTGTGTACCAGTTGTCACAACAACAAAAACGCACCATGGTAAAATTAGATGCTGAAAAATGTAAAATGAACTGTGAATGAAATGGTGTACATTATGGGATACAGGATCCCACGTTTCACTCATTCCAATGCAAATGTTGTCCAGCAGATTTTCTCCTGTAAGAATCAGACCTGTAAGTGCCTTTATGGAAGATGTGACACTTCACAGGGCTAACTTGAGAAAAAGTTCATTTTCTGACTTTCTACATAAATGGAAAACCTGAGCTGAAAGTTCCATTCCTTATTTGTTGTCATCCTCAGGTAAAGATACCCAACACTGGATATAATGTTATAGAAAATTGGGAAAGTGGCAATGTGGGGAAAGGACTTGGATCAAACGTTACCTGGAGTGAAACAGCGAGAAATACCAGCTGTTGTTAATTTAATATACAAAGGAAAAGGGGGCATAGGACATGTGAAAGTAGGACGACATGAATTGACAGTGCCAAATGAAGAAGTGATCACCCTCCGATGTACAACCCATGTGTATGCCGAAAACTCTCAACATGCACTGTTTGCACCAAATATTGAACTGGAGTGGCCTGATGGAGTGACGTTGAAAGATACCCTGATTCAAGTACCAAAATGATTGATATGTCACGTCACCGTTGTTGCTGAAAACAGCACCGGTCGTGATGTTACTGTTCCCAGATTTTAGATTTTTAGATATTTCTAGATCTTCTCAGAAAGGGTAGAAAGCACATCTTTGTACTCAAGTCCTCTTGAGTGTGTCAGAAAGAAGGGTGGCTTTTTAAGACTGTGTATAGGTTTTCGCCAGTTGAGCGTCCACCAATCCCTTTGCTTCAGGATCTTGGTTTTCTCTGCTAGACCAAGGCAGAGTGTATCATCAAGGACTTGTGGCTCCTGAAAGCCGCAAACTGACAGCCTTCATCACGCCATGGAGTATATTTGAACGGGTGGGAGTTGCGTTCGGCTTGACTGGAAGACCTGGTGTTTGTAACATGTAGCGATACACTGCATGTCAATTACGACATCCGACACATTGCTTTACGGTAATAAAAGGCTGAACTCCAATTGGCGTGCTTGTAAATATGTGTTGCCGTGTTTATCTTTAGTATAGTCCAGTTATCACGTTACGTGGTGTCAGAAGCGGTGTTTGATATAGTTCTCCAACTCATCCCCATATATCCGGCCGTTGCAAGTAATCGCTCTCCAAACGCACATGACGTTTACTGTCTACTGCTGTAGTGACCACGCACAAACTTACAACAACACCGTGTTAACTTGTCTCAGTTGTGGAAATGAGACCCATTGACTTTGCTGTAATCTGTTTGAGAAAGACTGTGTAACAGTGAACAACACAGGCATTTACGCTGTACTACCTGAAACTGGACACTGAAATATCCCTTGGTTCGAATTTTGGTGTCGTTTAGCCACGTTCTGTTTATCACAGACAGGGCCACTCAGTGGCAAGCCCGGTATGAACTGTCAGGCTGGTGATTTAGACAATGAGTGAAAGCGCTTCAGAGAGCACTGTGAGTTAGCGTTCAGTGGACTAATGTCAGGTAAAAATGAAACAGTAAAAGTTAACTACTTAATGAAATTTGTTTGAGATAAAGGGAGAGAAATCTATAACACATTCACATGGATCCCAGCAGTTGGTGATACACCAGCGGAGAATGCCACTATGGCTGGAGTGTATAATAAATACAGTCAGTGCAAAGTGCAATGAAATACCAGCAGCTATGAACTTCCCGAGTCGTCGACAACAGCCCGGAGAAAAATTCGACAATTTTGTCACCGAACAGAGATTGCTCGTGAAAGACTGCGGCTGTTCTGATCGCGAGCGTATAGTACGTGATGTGGTTGTAAATGGCACATGTAACACTCCTGTGCGTGACAGATTTTTGGAAAAAGGTGATGACTTGACGTTTGACCTTGCTGTCAAGATAGGACGGAGCTATGAAACCTCCCAAGGCAGCTTCAAAACGGTGGCTGTTGATGAAGATTCAAGTGTCAATGCTGTGTCTGGTGCAGCAAGTGACCATCGTAGGTCTAAAAATTTTGGTAACGGAAGTCACCTGAAACAACAGGGTAATGCTAGAAAACAGAGAGGGAAGCAGACTGACACAGGGAAAATGTGTTCCAGCTGTGGTTATGAGGAATCACATAAAAAGTCTCCTGTTATAGAAACACATGTAATTTTTGAGAGAAATCGCACTAATGTCGTGCAAGAGGTCACTGTAACATCTGACAGTTCCTCAGATGAAGATTTCATACACTTAATGAACATTGTGTCTGACACTAGTAAAACACACTGGACAGAAAAAATACATGTAGGATCACAGAAACTGACCATGCAGATAGATACAGGTGGTGCCCCCACTCAATCATGTCGAAGGCATTCCACCCAGCCACATTATACTGATACCGGGTCGCCCAATCCCGTTTCCTTGCTCTCTTAGTATTCATGTCTAATTCCTCATTCATCCGAACCTTCCGCTAATTCTCCAGGCACAAAGTTAACATCACTGGGCATGTCCCACAATAACCGCTTTATTTCTCTGCCGACTTCGGGTATTTGTCTCGATGTCATTCCATTTTAAGTCTTATCACCCTTTACTTACTCTCCAATGTTTGTGTTCTGTGCTTCCTGTAAGCTAAAATGCCATGCCAGAAGCCTGATGTACGTGGGCTCTTCGAAAGAGATCTTCAGATGCGTGGATATAGACAGCTTTGAGTTAGGCTGCTAGTCAAACACCCACATATATCTGTTCACCACAACGCTTCTGCAACCTCCAGTTGTCGTTGAAGGATATAGTTGGATTTAGTGTATTCAGTATTCTTAAGTGATTTATGCACACTTTTTTGTTTTTCATAAAGACATTTTATTACTCACAAAGATCAAAAACTGTTCACGTTTTTATCTTCCGTTAAATGAACGATGTTTTCTCACATATTCGTCACATTGTGCTCACCTGTCACAATGACATATTACGTGAAGCTGAACCTGACTACATCTAATCACCCATTTATCATCTTACGGCTTTGGGGGAAATCCAGGTTCAATCTCCCATAAGGATTTTTTCCCTGGCTAGCATGTCACTGACAGATCATTCGGCTGTAACTTCAACACCATGGCGTAAGTCTCATGAGTGCTGGCTGTAGAGATTTGGTCTCTAGAGGTTTGGCTTGTGGTCATTTTTTCAAGGATGACAGAGCGTCCAAAGATTTAGTGAAATTTCTTACAGCTGAGGTTTGTAGTTATTCTAGGCGTCGAAACCGACGTTCATGTGCCAGCCGTCAACTAACTTGAGCGTTCCGGGTCAAGTAACCCAAAGTAACTCAATGAACTAAGAAAATATATATAAAACAGCTAGTAAATCATCAATATATCGTTTGGTAAATGAGAAAGATGAAGATTACCCTTTAATAACTTTTGCATATAAGTGAACTGCCAAAAGTAGAGTACATTTTTTACCTATCGGATTACCTATCATTGTTGATAAATGATTTTGCCGAAATTTCACAGATATTATTTCTGAGAATTTCAAGTAACTCAATAAGCAACGAGACATCTCATGAATGGTAACACTTGCATGTAGTGGGTCTGAAGAAGGCGTTGCTGCCACTGATATTAATGTAGCGGTGACCGGTTTTATTAAACATCGGAAACAATTAATGACAAAATTCTATCAAATCTGTGTGAGGTATAGTAGTATTGAGTGGAGAAATCCCAAGTAGAAATATCCTTATATGACATATGTGTATGAGCGTCCGGGTGCAGTCGGAGGATTTATCAGAATGAAGTGGTGGAATCTCGTTCACAATAGTAAAGTCAAAGGGACTTTTCAGAAATAACTGGAGTCAAGAAATTTTTCAGCGTTCTAGCTCGTCACCCCAGAGAACCTGTGGTTTATACATGGGAGGATTTTAATGGAGAACGACACGTCGAGATATTTTACAAGAGAGGACTCCAGCCTGTCAAGGCTATAACTGATACGAACTATCAAGTGATGACAATATTAAACAGCTAAAAGGAGCGTGGTAAAACATAATACTTGGTGAAATGGCAAGGGTGGCCAGGTAGTTTTAATTCGTGGGTGCCAGCGAGAGACATGAAGCGTAATTAATACAGTCCCCATCCTATCCGTGTTCAGTCCCCCTTCGCGATGGCTAAGTGCATAGACGACTGCGTACAAAGCCTGCGGGAGAACAAAGGTACCATTGTAGTCGTGGCCGGAGTGCTGTTGTATATCGGATTGTTAATAGGCGGACTGGCAGGTGGTTTGATGGCCCAGCACATCGAGGATGAGTACTTGTTACATTTCCTGCAAAAATAATTTAACAAGACGCCATTTGACAAGTTACTGGGAAATCAGACAGAGAAGTTCCTTTACAGGGTTTAATAGACCACTCACAGCGAAAGACATCACCCCGATAACTAGTCAGCAATCTACTCCAGTACGTAGGCCTACTCAGTGTGTACATCACCAAAGACTGAACCAAACCACTAGTATTACTAGTACTACTGGCATTAGCAATATTACTAGTACTATTACCCCTACTGAGCGAGTGGGGCCCAAATCTACTTTACCAAAGACCACCACCTCTCCTGCGGACGTCAACTCATCTCAACACCGCCCCGTACCTTACCTTGGTCAATCTTGACTAATTTCCGTCAACTTGACTTTTCCGCCGCTGGATCCATGGATGCCCGATGGGGCCACCCATTCACCTGCCTTGTCAGCGGACCAACGGGAAGTGGTTAATCGGTCTTTGTCAAAAGCGTCATAGAGCACGCTCGGGAACTTATCCATCCATCCCCAGAACGCGGTGAATGGCGACCTATGTACGCTACCTTGCCGAACGTCGAATTTCAAGAGGGAGCAATTAACACCGGGGAGTGAACTGTAGTGATTGTACCCGAATCAACGGGTAACGACACTTTTTACCAAAGAAAGTCATCACCGCAATATCAGTGTTACCTACATCGTACAGAATCTGTTCAACAAAAGTAAAGACCACGCTTAAACGCTCACTACTTGGTGGTATTTAAAAATACCCGAGACACGCCTCAAATCACTATTATTTACAAGTAAATGGCCCCTGGTAAAACTAATTACGTGCAAGAGGCCTTGAAATATGCCGTATTCGAGGCTTATGAATATTTGCTTGTCGATTTCAAGCAAACTACACCCGATCATCCCTGTTTGGGGACACATGTACTCCCCGATGAGCTTCATTACACCTACTTGCCAAAGTCATAAAAAACTTAACTTTCGGGCGGGGGGAATAACTCGCATAGCCATATGTCAATAAAACTCCACTTACCTTATCAGTATTTCATTAAACAGCAGCCATTTCAGTCCGATTACGTCTCTTTGCACCTTTGCTAAAACTCCTGGTAAATGCCCACCCGCGGGTCAAGGGGCATATTCTTCACGGATCTCCTGCAGAATTTATCCGCTGTATATGCGAAATTACTAAGACTGTTTAAGTGGGAATGTCTCTCTGACACCAGCTCAAAAGGCTCGTTTACGCCCGTACAAGACTCATCAACGTACGCTGATAAACAAGCGTACACCACTTCATCACAAAGGAGCCATTATACAGAAACGTTTATTCTCTCAACACATGTTTGCACTCCCTGCTATCGAGTCTGCTATAAGTGGATTGTTCAGTGCCGTCGTTAGAAATACTATGTCTCATGTAAAAAAGGTCCTGGTCGAACCTCGTTTTTTGGAGAAATTGGTTCCCTACACTTCATCTCACACCATTAGGTCTACTGTTAAAATCCTCAACACATTAGATACTGATGGGGATGAGACAAACAGTACGTTTTACATGAGTTTACCTAGTCTTAGTTCGTTTGACTATTTTCCAGACAATACGTTGACAAATTTCTGCACGCAGCTGGCCAAACCGATTCATCTCTCCGGCGATTGGGATTGTACCCTGGTAGAAATACAGTGCTCACAATTGTGGTAAAATATCACGAGCTCTGGTTTGCGGTGTACCATGGAGGTAGTCTTTACGGCAGGAATGCACTCCCCAAGGGCTATTACGCGACACTTCAAGACATGACCTCAGCCCTCAACAAGCAAATGGTGGCTTTCACTGCGCCTGCTCTTATTGCTAGAGCAAGCCAAATTTAGTTTGGGTATGATGCATAACGTCAAAAGTGTACATTCCTGTGACAAAGAAGGATTTTTCTGCCATCAAAGTAGATATTGCGGACGAGACTGGCCACCCTGTTCCACTTCAGCGTGAGAGGGTGTTGATAACACTCCACTTTCCACAGCTGTGGCGTTTACCTCTTCTTTAACCAGCGAAAAAGAAATTAAAAAAAAAATTGAGGCGCCGGGATTAGAAACCACGATCTGTGTCACAAACACATATGATGTCGGATACACATCAACCTGTCATTACGTACTACTGCAACCAACATGGCGGAAGTGGATTTTCTGTCTTCCGGGGAGCTCAAGTGCAACCGGGCCATGGATTAGGCAACGTTATAGGCATCCTCTTCAAAGGAACTCTGGTACCGCTGGTCACTAATATTGGGACGAAAGTGGCCAAAAGCGTGGGGGAAAGCAGGGCTACAAACCGCCCAGGAGACTGCTAATTGGCAACAGGCGTGCCAGTTAAAGAAGCCCTGAAACAAGGAAGTGAGGCCGCTGGATGAGAACTGGTAGCGAAAAAGCTCACCGTGCACTCGCGGCGTCTGCAGTCCGCCCAGCTCTACGCCCGCGTGGTAAAATATCTCACCGGAGGCCTATAAAGCGCCCAGGTGCGCGTCGTCCCATTAGTGGCCTTAAGACACGTATTATGACACACACTATCCG